>VDFB02130270.1:0-42042 GCA_007258455.2 Sequoia sempervirens | reverse complement strand
AATGGGTACGCCGAAGATATACTAGTTAATTTTGTGTTGAACTGGTTTATTATTAAATGGTAAAAGGGACTGAGATCCGTAAACTACAAATTGTCCATTAAGGCAGTGCAGCAGTGATGAAGAACCTCTGATATACAATATTCTTGATTTGCTAGATGAAGAACCTCTGATATAATAGTCACATGAGTACATAAAATTAATGTAGATGAGACAATGCAAAAAATGCCAACAATCAACAAAAGATCATCAAACCAAGAAATGTATTTTCAAAGTATTTTAAAACTTGTGGTTTTACTTGCAGAGTCTGAATGATTCTTTGAGAGATCTTCTGCCATTTGGAGTTGACGACATCTCCTCCAATATCTTTCATGACTTCTTTATAACATTGTAGCAGTTTTCGCTTTCACTCTACCAGAACTCAAAAAACAAAAGTTTAAGTCATTTTCATTTCAATCTTAACGTCCCAAGTGCATTTGCTTGAAAGCTTTTAAAAAATCCACTTTGTGCATATCCTACAATCATTGCATTCCATGAGATAACCTCTCTTTGAGGCATTCTGTCAAATAGTTTACGTGCCTTTTCAATGCTTCCACATTTTGCATACATGTCTACCAAAAACATGTATACATTTTGGAATGTTATTTCTTTCTTGCCATATTCCCAGCACTTTCAAACTTGATCCATGAACAGCTGAGAACTAAATTATATATGCAACCATTGCACAATAATCACAAGAAAATCCGCATATCATTTCTTGCCAATATACAACTTCCAAGTTGTCTTATTTTCTTCATTTCCTTGTGAACTAACCCTTTGTTCTGAAGTTATTTGAAGTAAACTTATATCCTATAGTTCAGATTGAGAGTAAGAGTAAGATCCTACCTTTCAGAAAAATCTATTTGTTCTGTATCAACTGAATTTGAAGCTATCAAATTATTAGCTTGTGTTTCTGTAGAGTACTCCAACTCCTCGGACGAACCTTCAAAAGTTGGAGCAATTGACAGACATAACATTGGTCCTGTAAATTCCTGCAATATTCACATCAAACATCAGAAAAAGAGTAAACTGTCAAGCAACTGGGTACTCCTATGAATGAACTGACTATAACAATCAATGGGAGAGCACCAATGGCCCTATCTATACTCAATCTACCATGCAGTCAAATCTTTCATGTGACTGTAGAACAGTTGTATGCTACTTTTTTGTTTGTGTTTCAGAGTTTCTTCTTGTGTATAAAACCTCTGCCGCATGAGTACAATTTAGTAATTAATCCTTTGATGGAGTTTCTTGCACATCTTATTTCTACACATGTAAAGAGTAAGCCCATGCATGTTTATCTCATTGATCCAGATATATGACATTACATAGGAAATGCAGAAAAAATTTCACATACAAGTTTCAGAATCATTGGTGGAAAAGATAGGAAAGCAGAAAGCTTTAAATTTTAAAAAGAAGCAGCATGGGACTTGCATACGTGAAGATTCTATAAAGAAAAACAATGTTGATATGACCCCATTAGCACTGCTAGTTTTCTATAAGCTATTAGAAGCAAATTCATGTTCACCAATTATAATATATCAGGTTTCTAGCCTGTTCAAAACTCTCGTGACAAGAATTTTGAAATTTTCAACTATGTAGATTAATATTTAAATGTGTGGTATTTTATTTGAAAGATAGAAATTGTAAAATGTGAAGTGTGAAATTATTTAAATAATTGAAATAATGCATTTATATGTTATTATCAATTCATTATAATTATCACAATAATATTAGGAATTACAAGTTGATTTAATGTAATTCAAGTTATAAATTCAAATTAGTATACGGTATTAAAATTGTAATAGAGTTATAGGCATCTAGAGTATCAGTAGTAGACTACATAGTATATTTATTTGTTTTAAATATACAGTATATTCTTTTATATTAAATAACATAGCATTTTCAGTGGGTGGTCCTAATTTTAGTTTCCATTTGAGGGGGTCAAACTACACCAACAAATGTTAAGGCAAGTTTCAGTTTATGGTATCGCCCCTGTTACTATTTGTGTTCCTCAAGATTGTCGATAGTTTTAGTTACCTGGGCATTATAACCTTTACATTCTGTATTGCCCACTTTATGATTCCAGTTATTTCACTAGTTAAGGCAGAATTGTGAGGCTGAGTAAGATGGACACCCTGCTGATGTTTGTAATCTACTTGACAATGGTTTTACTGTTGATGATCATTGATTACAATGTTGGTTTATACTTTGTACATCTTTTCTTTACCTCCAGAATGACTCTAGTTTGGGGCAGATAATGGTATGCACTGATACATACATAGCAAGGATGCCTGCTTAGCAATGCTGGTATGTTTTGGGTATGACTCATCCAACTGTAAAGTCTCAGATCCCAATTGTTTGTGTATAATAGAATTCATTATGGTTCTGTTATAAACTTATAGATAATTGATGTTATCTGAAGAAACAGATCAGAAAAGCATAAAGAATAAAATATGGACTGCAACTTATAAGTGGTTGCATAGTTAGCAACATTACGTACAAGCCAAGTAAGGAATGGGGTTGATAAACAAACCTCATATAGCAGAATGCAGTTCTTCGAAGTCATCCAGAATCAACTGGTGAAAATTTTCCAACCTCCTCTGATCCTTTGTTTAACTTTCAAATGCCCATCATTTACTATGTGAAAATTCAAATGGAGAAAAAAAGATTAACATAAAACTCTGGGTTGCAGGCTTGTATGGTCCTTAGTTTTCTGAATACCTACGATCAGATGATAAACAACATTTTTTTCTATTGTAGTGGTGGAGGCCTGAGGCACAACTTTTTTTGTTTTGAACCTATAGAAAGATATAACAGATAATTTCAAATGTTTACTTAGAAGCATGACAAAAGTCAATACGATATTGCCCTGAACCCTTCTAGTTTTTATAGAAAATGTCACCTTTTGGGATTGAATGTTGAAAACAGTTTAAGTTGTGTCTTAAGAAGAAAACATTGTGAAATAGAATGAGTTATAAAGTTGTAAACAATCTGAACAACATACACCGATGACAAAGATCTGGTACTCCTAGTTGCATCAATGGAGCAAATTCAAAATACCACACAAAAGAAGCTCTTGTTAATGTAACACAGCAAAATAAGGCAGAAACCAGTATAAGTCTCACTGAAAAGGTAGAATATTAATAAAATTATCCCATGAAGTTTGCTGCAGGAAGGAGACAAGAATATTTTCATCAAAATATGTAAATTTCTGAGAGGAATTACTATTTTTAAAGAATGTAACTTACAAAACTTGAAGCAAATTGATCTATCAACTGAGTGCCTAAAGGCACGTGCATTTTTTGTTGCAACAAACAAAAAAGAACATGTACCATATAGGGTGGGCTATGACTACAGTTAGTTACCTAATGTCGTGCTTGTGAACAAGTGCTTTGCATGTGCATATAACCCCATGAACAAACTCCCAAGCAATCTAGGTTTTTCCAATATGCCTACACTGTGCAATTGTCATCTATGTTCTTTTTAAAGATTTTTATTATTTTTATTCAAATAGGTGATACTTTACTTGTTACGTAGGTTCAAATGGTAACCAATTTTTCCTTCAATATTACAACATCAAAGTAGTGAAGAAAAGAGGTAACAGATAACAATTCATTACCTGCATTGATTGCTTGTCGTCAAGTGTGTTAAAATTTTAGTCATTTGTGTCACACCAATCCCTTGCCTCTTGACATTTGGTCTTTAAAGTACAAGAACCAGTATAATGGCACAAAATTGTAAAAATATATTTACTGTATAATGCATAAGCTTTGTAAAGAAGAATGTATTAAGTTCAACATATGAAGATGATCCGATCTCTGCTGTTGACTCTGTGAAAATAGCTCTGGCAACCATTGCATTTACACCTTCAGCAGTAGCTACTATATATTGAAGAACTGTCAAGGAAAATGGCCTTAAGAACAAGGAAAACAAAATAAAAAATAAAAAAATTAACTGCCAAATGAACATAAAAATCATTTCACAGTTCAGAATTTAGATCCACCTTTGAACTTTAGAACTAATTTTTTTGGCAAACATTTGCTGTGTGTTTTGTGGAAGGTACGTTGAGAAAATTTGGAAAAAGTTATGTTTTGTAAGACATAAGCTAACTGTGAGGCTTCCAGCTATAGTCAATAAAGCTTATTGGATTCACTGGCAGCCTAAGAGAATTTGGACAAAAGATGGATTACGATAGGTCGTTGAATGGTAGATAACAACTAATTTTCTATAAACATGGAAATAAAATGAACATGGAAATTTGAAAGTATTTCTGTAATATGCAGAGTGAATAATATGGGAGGCAATCATCATGAAAGAGAAACAAAAAATTACTTAATTATGAAAGAACCATCCCCCACAATTGGAGCTCAAAAATAATAAATACCTCAATGGCTTTTCTAGGAACAAACAAATTTGATGATCTTTGTACAGCCCTGTTTCTATGGTTCCTTAATTGTTAGTTTGCAGAAGTCTCCCCTTTTATTTGATTACTTATTCATTCTATTCAAATTTTGCCAATATCCTACTCATAGTTGTCAAAGTTTATCCTCTTCAACAATCTATATGGCAGAGTGACAAGTCAGTAAATTTTATAATTGAATCAATTTTACTTATTCACGTAGATGTTAAAGATAAGGTTGCAATCCTCTGGTGCACTGCAAATGTAATCAGTAACTGAAGTTGCTAAATGGTATCTGAAGTTAAAATTTCTAAGATGGCCCAGAATGTGATTGTAATTGGCAGACACTTTTAATTATTATATTCTATGTTTTTTTTTTTGTTGAGACGAGCATCTTTCCTTGCCTTCCATTTTCATTTATTTCTCTTTCCTTCCTTTTCACCTTCTAACTTCCACTTCGTTACTTATCCTAATCACATTTTAGCACATACTTCTGCTCTGTTTCAATATTGCATTTTATGAACTTAATTTTAAATGTGAGGATTGCTTCTACAAGTATGGGTTTCAAACTAGTAGTGTTGGCAAGCTATAAAATTCAGTGATAGATTATTTATCCAAACATTGCTGAATTTATCAGCTTTACTGTAATGAAAATCAACAAAATGTTAGATTATATCACATGTGAGGATACTCTGTGTGAGTTGGCAAAATGCTCACAACTGTTTGGAGAAAACATAATCTTTGTTGAAGAGTTATGCCCATAACCAGTGGGCTTGCAGTAAGCAAAATGTTATCACAAATAGAGGCTTATGAAAGGGTATTGTCAGGACATTACCATTGCAGTAGAGGCACTGATTGTATAGTCCCAAAGTGGTTTGATTATGTTGATTTGAGAAGCAAGTTTTGGGGGACTTCAATTACTATTCCAATATTGCTTCAGGCTAAAAAAAATATGTATTTTATTTGTCGATGTGGATGAGTTATGCTCGTCTGGAGAGAAAGATGGGGGTGATCCTTGAGAATGATGGAATGATTTTCAAGGGAAAAATATCTATTCTGAGTCTTTTCAAAAACATTTGCTTGATCTTTTCCATGAGGATGAACAAAGGAATTAGTGAGACAACTGTCAGGGAAGAGATAAAATCTTTGGTAAGAGGCTACGAACACATTAGCGCTCTTTGCAGGAAAAGGAAAACAGAAACTGAGAATCATTTGAACGCTCCAGGTAATCTTCCGTTCAATTCTTCAATGTATAAATCCTACTTAGCCCTGTTTTACAGATCCTTCATCTTACATATATATGTACAGTTCTATGCAGATATAAGTAATTCCTAGTAGTTTATTCCATTTCTTATAATATTAATGAATAATCACATTCACCATTGGGCCCATTGTGAAAAGGGAAAATCTCCCAAAGCATGGCATGTGACTTACCGCAAGAATCTGCACAAATTGTGTCCCGCTATAAACGATGCTGGTGAGAAAAAATGGCCAGAAATCGCTTCAAACTTTACAATCACTACAAACTGTACAACTCAAGTGAACTAACTGTCACATTCTGACCGACCCTCTCAAATTTGAGGGAAATCAAAATTTAATTGTTTTATGTCTATATCAATTACATTTGGGGCTTTAAATCTCATGTCTTCTACAAATGGCTCAATAATCCTTCCATCCATTTCCCATTTGAATATGTTGATAAAGACCATTAGAGGTAGGAAAATGAATAACTTTTTATGGAACACATTTGGGAGATATTTAAGCTAAATAAAATGAAATCAAGATCAAAGGAAGATAATAAAAAATAGATGATGATAACAACAGGGAGAAGAACAGAAAATTCCGCAGTGCTGAGACATGATCTGCTCAGGCCTTTGAATGACTGATGTTTCTAGCATCAGTCACATTGGAATCCACTCAAAAGCCCCTGCCATGCCGTCCCCTGCAGAAGAATGATGGCGCCCTTATCTCCTTGTGCAACTGCTTCTATCAAGGCATGAAATGGACCTATGCGTTGGGGGTTATAGGGCACCTATTTTCTTTCAAAGTATAGTTTATATCTAATGCCCGCCATGTACACGTCCCTGTAGTAGTCTCAAACCAGAATAAAATATCAATGAATCAATAACATAAAGGAAGGGAAATAAAAGAGTAAAAAAGAAAATGAGATGGGCAGCTATTTCTCCTACAAAGTGCAAGGCGACCAGATCATTGTTAGGCCCCAGAAGAAAGAAGAAAAAATAAAATAAAGCAAAGGGCTTTGTCCTCCCAATCTATCTGGAAACCCTCTTTTCTTTCCCTTGGACGCCATGGCTACCTGTAGATGCAGCGACGGCCTCGTTCCCTATTTCAAACCAAGATAAATGAGTTAAAGGGTGAAGCGTGAGCATTAGGGTAAGTAGTACATTTAAATGATGAATCGCTGCGATGCGTTTCATCGCAGTCCATCGTCTATCCTACAATCTCCATCGTTCGGCATGGAAAGAGGTTGCAAAACCTCAGCGTGGGGACGCCTTCGGCGTAAAAATATCTGCAGTGCTTTTTGGTAATGCATCTCTAATATCTGGTAGAGCTGCCTTTCTGAAACAGGGAGCTTGTCTTGAGAAGTGGACCTCTCAATGTGGCTTTTGCAGTCTGCACAATCTCATCTTTCTCCGACTCCTCCACCTTCATCCTCCTCAAGAAACCTCGTGTCGCGCAGAGTCGTGGAATCGACTTCGTGATCGCTTCCTCTAGTTCAGTAAACATGCATTGTTAGAAACCTAAATATCAGACTGTATTGTTGAAGAGACGGATAGCGGCGGGGAAAGCAGCAAAAAGGGGCGAAAAATGATGAACGACTGAGATTTGTTTCGTCATCGTCCATGGGCTGTCAGGCAATCTACACCATTCGACATAAAACTCTGTTCCATCCGGGAAAAATGGCGAGCGGCTGAGATGGATTTCATCGCAGGCGATTGCCTGTCAAGGAATCTACACCGTTGGAGGTAAAAATGCCTTCAAAATACTAGTAGGGGTAAAATATATATTACTTTCCAAAATTTTTAGGGGGAGCATGGCCAAAATTATGCTTTTTAGGAAGTGCCCAATTAGAAAATTAGTAAAAAATCAAATATGAATTAAAAAATTATCAGAAAAATTGTGCATCAACTAGATGCTATTAGCTAACTTCTAACCATAGTGATTTTAAAAATACTAAAAAAAAGTTCACCATGCTCAGGTCGTACAAGAGTTGCTATGTTATGTTTTTTTGACAAAAACAACACCAATTTGTGTACATCCCTCTTTTGAACCCCTTAATCTAACCATTTTCAAAATAAATTAGTATTTTAGAAAGTAGACTCGGAGCACTTCGATCCTTGTTTTTATTCCATCTCAAAATTTTGAGTGTAACTATCCTCAATTTCACGTCCAAGGTCAGCATTTCCTGATTTCAGAAAAAAAAGTGGCCACTTAAGCCCCCTTTTTGGGAACCATCTTGGTGCACTTACCCTATATATATATATGTATGTATGTATATAATATATACTATATATATAATAATAATATATATTTATCATATTAATTATGTAATTAGAATTCGACTAATTCTTATTCAATAAGAAGTCAATTTATAAAGACTACTTTTGATGTTTAATGACCATGGCAATAAAGGTCGATTATAGTCATCAATGACTATGAAGTTGGAAGACAATTTGGAAATGTTCATAGTTGTGTATGTAAGTCGCGTATCACTCTCCATGTCATGAATGTGAAAATGTATCAATACATTTTAATTTGTAAACTTTGACTTGGTCGGCGTAATGAATTAGAGTTACGTGGACTTAGTCCAATGCCTTTAATTGGATAAATCAAATCATCCTTTTTTTTTTCAATACTTGCTAAGTGTTGCAGAAATATGATTGACTATTTTACTCCTTCTAAAACTGCACCAACTTGATAGTAGAAAAGAGGCTTTGGTGCCACCTCTTGAAGCATTTTCCTGTAGATGTCTTTGCTGGAGAAGAATTTGAATTCTCCATGTACTCTTTGAATTGGTATTTGTATTGTTGTCAAAGAGGTAAGTTGATATGTTGGAGGTTTTGCTAAGTCTGAGCTTATTTCATCACCACCTTATTGCTGATTTTCTTTGCATGAAGCTTGTTGTCATTTTACATCCCTTAACTGTAGGATTTCTGATTGCTTGTCTGTTCTATAAATAGTCAAACCATTTCACTTGTGAGAGACACATTTTTACCCAAGAGATATACGTCTTTTGTTGTTCATCGCTTTTGAGTTATTACTAGCCATATTATTTTATTTTGTGAGTGATAAATAGAGTGGTTGGTCTTTTGTGAGTAATAGGTATTATTAAATTGTTTGAGAGAAGTGAGATATCAACAAGTGAGAAAGAGTTGTAGTGAGAAGTTGATTTCAAGCTGATTACTGTTGGAGAAGGCTTCACTGTTGCCATTATTTGGGATAAGCAATAATAGGCATGAGGATCTCTTCTTCTTGTTAATTACTTGAAATTAAATTGTGTTTTCTATGTTTACATGAAATTTATTTTCTGTATATGCAATAGAAGTAATTAAGAGTTTCTTTGAAAAAGGGAATTGAAGCTTTTAGGTTGTTTTTATATTGTGTTTGTAAGAACTCCATAATAGGAGATTGGTGTATATCATAGTTATTATATACTAGGCTTGATTGAATGCAAGAGTCACTTTAGGTACACCCAACTAAGTTATTAGTTTAACTAGAAAAGCTTGTATTAGCCCTAGGATAGTTAATCCAGTATGGGAGGGAGATTGTGTACTTACTTAACTAGATTCATTTCAAGTAGATTATAATGGTGATACTAGGTTAGTCTGGGGTGATAGATCATCCATTGAAGGAAAATACCTATGCATAGTGTAAGATAGCCTTAAGTCAAATCGACCCTGAGTAGTGTATGTGATAGATGACTCTTAGTCGTTTACTAAATATAACACTTTGGCCAAAGTAGTGCAATGTTAGAGACTCCACTATAGATTGTGTGACTACCGAGACTGCACTATCAGTTCACTGCGATCCATTATTACATGCTAGTTTGGGATTGTGGGATTACAAAGTTCTAGTTATGTAGGACACAACACTATGCTCAATTGGTTGTTGTTATCGGTTACTCTACCAATCTCTTCATCAAAGGGAAGGTCCATCTATTGAATTATATATGTGTGGGAAACCACATTAAGAGTCCATGGTTGGTGGAAAAGTTCCTAAGTGATGCTTCTCCTCCACAGTAGGCGATAGAAGAACCAAGATTTGAAAGGAAGGATCCTAGACCATCTTACAACTATTTGTTCTAAAGTTCTTTGAGCTATGTATGTATTTGTATGATTTCTTACTTTGATGTATATATGAAATGAAAAGGATTTCATGTAACTGTAAATTTTTTTGCATCTTGATTGGAAATTATCAATAAAAGAAAATAAATTTTATTACAATGGATTGTTACTTGTTTATTTACTTGTTTGGTGTAAAATAAGAAATTTTTAGTTTATAGAAGGGTTAGTACATTACATGTGGTATTAGAGCTACTAGGTTTAACTTTGGAACCTATGATTTCATCATTTTTTTATCCAACATTATCTAATGTCTTGAAAATTCTTGTGTTAGGATAGTGTGTCTTAGATTAACAGCTTGAAAGTTAGTAGTTGGAAATGAGTGCTACCTTAAGGCCAAGAAGGAAAAATAAGCCATCGCAAGAACCATAGAGGGAACCAACTATGATAATGCTATTTGGTTGAGTGACATCAAAAATTTAAGTCACACACTTTCTCAGATCAGTGATGTGAAGAGGAAGATGAAGATGGAGGCTATGTACAATTACCTACCAACCATCTTACCTAAAAATTATGATTCATTACCACTTTCCAGGGATATTCCTTCAAAAGAAAGTGTTAGTCCTTCATTCATCTTTAGGGATCCTAGGGTTCTACCACTGGCTAATGCAATAACAATTTCATTGAGTAAAGAGTCTGAGGGATATGTACCAAGGACACTGCTAGATGAGAAATGGTCTCATGAACAAATTTCTGTGAAAAGTGTAGACTACATTGTTGATGAACACCATATTGACATTGCTTCTCATAACTATGTATCAAAATGATAAATCCGAGGGTTATTATCCTTTTTGGGATAGGTATGAACATATGAGAGATGAACAGAAAGATAGGGAACAACAATTTTATCAGTCTGTAGGTTATACTCCTTTAAGTTATGTGTCCAGGAGTGAATCTGAAGGATACTCTCCACTTGACTATCTGAATAGTCACTCCATGTAATAGAAATGATATTGAAATCCTCATGAAATGAATAAAATTGTGTGTTTATCAAAAGAAATGTGTGCTTAATCTTATATGGAATTCTTTTGTACATGTGAATGTTTACTTTTATATTTTCCATAACATAAATGATAGCATAATTTAGGTAATAGGGATAAAATATTCAGGTAAAAACCAATCACATAAGCATGGTGAAGACATATGTGAGGACACAAACTAATCTCGATGGAAGTCAGGAGGTTGGAAAAGGAACCACCGGAGTAGAGGCTAGGCTTGACCAAATCTTGGAAAGGTTGGCTAACCTTGAACAAGAAAGAGTTAAGGATAGGGTATAAAAGGAAGTATGGTCCATAAATGATCATGAGGGAGAAAATTATTCCCATGGTCATGGTGTAAACCATAATCATGAGAAGGAAAAATCACCTTCACCATCAATTGAAAGGAATAAGAAGATTGTGTCTTTTGAACTTTTGAGGGACATGAATAAGATAATTCCACCCAAGTTTGACAGTAGTGCTAGAGGTGATGAGGCTAAAGTATGGCTTGTTCAAATGGAAAAATATTTTGAAATACAAAACTATGATGAGGTTACTAAAGCTGCATGGGGTGCCTATCAGTTAGCGAGAGAAGCCTTATTGGTGGATGAACAAGAAGTTGGAACTTAATATTAAATCATGGAAATTAACTAGGGGATAATTTGTGGAGATTTTTTGCAAAAGATGGTTACCAAAATTTTTCTATGACCAGAAACTCTCAAATTTCCATGGGTTAATGCAAGGTAACATGACAATCCACGAATACTGGGAGAAGTTTACCCAACTTCTATGCTATGTTCCCATTTATCATAAGGATGAGAATTTTGATATTAGAAAATTTATAATGGGACTAAACAGTCAGATTGGAGGTGAAGTGGATATGCATGGTCCAACAACAATAGATCTTGTATATGAAAAAGCAATTAAGAAGGAACAAAAGCTTAAAGTTAATTCCACTTGTCAAGAAAGAAAAGAGCAAAAGAAGGATGTGGAAGTTCCTAACAAGATAGCTCAAAAGAAGGATGAATCTGTGCAAAATGTTTCAAGGAAAAAAGGGAAAATATTCATAATAATGGAAAAAAATTTAGGAGAGATAAAAAAAGAAATGATTCTAGCATGGGTAAAACTAGCAAGGCTAATGAAAATACCAACAAGTCTGGAGAAACCATAGGGAAAAGAGGACCAATTTCTGGATGTTTTATATGCAGAGGGGATCACTATGTAATTGAATGTCCCAATAAAACTTATGGTTTGTGACCATATGGTAATTCATTACCCACCCAACAAGCCATGTTTCAACAAAGGATACATGGGGTTATGGATGATCGACAAGTAGATTACCAAGTAACTCTAGTCAAAACACCAGACCTATTTTGTTTGGCTTACCTATTTTTTTTCTCATTGATATTGGTGCAACTAAGAATTTCATTTCTCATAGAATGGCTAAACAATTATCTAGGAAGGTGAGACACATGGAAATATCTTGGGATGTAGAGTATGCAAACTAGGCAAGAGCAAAGGTGGATCAATGTCTATTTGAAGCTAGAATAGAACTACCTAGTTTTACTACAAAAGTTAACCTTTATGTTGCACCTATAGGATCATATGATGCTATCCTAGGAATGAAATAGTTGTGGAAACATAGGGCTATAGTAGACTACCATGAAAATACTATAAAATTCCTAGATGATTTTGGAAATCAAGTTGAATTCCAAGGAATACTTAGAGAGGTTAGGATTTGACAAATCACAACAATGCAACTTATAAGAGCTAAAAAGAAAGGGTGTAAAATCTTTGTCGTAAAGATTGAAGAACTTGGGAAGGATAGTGATAATTCAAAGTACTAGAGTTTGCAAGAATTAGAAGATGGAGAAATAGATGAAACTGGAAAATAAGATATGTAGAAGTACCCAATTTTGAGGAAATTTTTGGATGTGTTTGCAGATGAGTTACCATGATTACCTCTAAAAAGAGTATTTGATTTCTCTATCGATATAGTTCCAGGGTCTGAACCTATTTCTAAGGTACCCTATAAGATGGCAACCACTGAACTTATGGAACTTAAGACACAATTGGATGAATTGTTGTCAAAAGGAATGATAAGACCAAGTGTTTCACCTTGGGGGGCACTAGTCATCTTTGTTAAGAAGAAGGATAGTAAATTGCATTTGTGCATCGACTATCATATGCTTAATAAAGCTACAGTTAAGAACAAATATTCGTTGCACCATGTATTGAAAATATTTTTGATCAAATGAGAGGTGTCGTCATATTCTCTAAAATAGATATGTGATCTGGATATCACCAATTGAGGGTTAAAGATGAAGATATCTTTAAAATTGCATTTAGAACCCGATATGGACACTGAGAATTTCACTATTTTACCTTTTGGTTTAACAAATGCATTGAAAACATTCATGAACCTAATGAATGTGTGTTTAGGGATTACCTTGATAAATTTGTACTAGTTTTTCTAGATGATATATTTATTTATTCTAAAAATGAGGAAGAGCATTGCAAGCATTTAGAAATGGTCCTATAACATTTGAGAGAGCATAGGTTATATGGTAAACTTTCCAAGTGTACATTCTTCCAAAAGAGAGTACATTATCTAGGTCATGTGATTTTGGAAGGAATTATTGTAGATCCAGTGAAGATCAAAGTAGTAATTGAGTGGCCTACACCAAAAAATGTTTTAGAAGTAAGAAGTTTCATGGGTTTGCTAGGATATTATAGGTAGTTTGTCATAAATTTTTCTAAGATTAATTTTCCAATTACTTCTTTACAAAAGAAGGGAAAGAGATTTGAATGGAATGAGAAGTGTCAAGAAGCTTTTAACCTAGTCAAAGAAAAACCACCACACCGATCTTAAAAGTATCAGATCCTGAGGGTAACTTTACAATTATCATAGATGCATGTATTGAAGGGTTAGGAGGTGTGCTAATGCAAGATGGGAAAGTACTTACCTATGAATCTAGAAAGATGAAACCATATGAGATGAATTATGCATCACATGATTTAGAATTGGTAGCTATAGTTTATGCATTGCAAATGTGGAGGAACTATTTTATAGGAAAACCCTTTGAGTTGAAAACTAACCATAATGGGTTAAAATACCTTTTTACTTAACCTAATCTAAATGCTAGATAGAGAAGATGCTTAGAGTTAATAGCTAACTATGTTTTTAATATCAGTTATATTAAGGGAAAAGAGAATCGGGTTTCCGACGCATTAAGTCGAAGATGACACATTGCTTCCTTAATATCAATTCAAATCGATTTCAAAGAGAAAGTACTCCAAAAGTGCAAAGAGGATGAGTATTACTTTCAAGTTAAGCAAGCACTCATGGATAATCCTCAAGATTCTAGGTATGAAGGTTTTCAATTTGAACCTAATGGATTACTTAGATATAAGGGTAGAATGTATGTATCTGATGTAAAGGAATTGAGAAATATGCTATGGAAGGAAATACACGAAACACCATATTCCAGACATCCAGGAGTGACAAAAATGATGGCTGATGTAAAACCATTATACTTCTGGAAGGGAATGAAAGGAGATGCTACTAGTTTTGGGGCTAGGTGTCTTGAGTGTCAAAGGGTGAAAGCTAAGCATCCTACAGGCTTGTTATACCCACATGACATACTAGAAAGGAAATGACAAGTCATAAGTATGGACTTTGTGCAAGGATTGCCTATGTCAAGGAATAATCACAATGTCATACTGGTGGTAGCAGATAAGCTTACAAAAGTGGCACATTTTATACCAGAGAACCTAACTGATGAAGCACTTGTCATAGAAAGAAAATTTGTACAAGAAGTGTTTAGATTGCATGGGATTCTTGAAAAGATAATTTTAGATAGGGATGCATGAGTTACTTCTAGGTTTTGGAAAACCTTGTTTTCTGCACTAGGGACTTAATTAAATATAAACTCAACATATCATCCGGAAATGGATGGGAAAATGAAAAGGGTAAACCAAGTATTGGAAGACTTACTTAGTATGCATTGCATGGATCAGTAGTACAAGTGGGAAGATTACTTACCCTTAGTTGAATTTTCTTACATTAACTCATATCATTCTACAATTAAGATGGTTCCTTTCAAAGCTTTGTATGGCCGAAAGTGTCAAACTCCTATAAGTTGGGATAAACTTGAGGATTGAGTGAGTCTTGGGCCAAAAGTGTTGGCTGAAATGGATGAGAAAGTTAATATTATTAAGTAAAGGCTAGTTGAAGCTAACAATCAAGAAAAAAGTTATGTTGATGCTAAAAGAGTGCCAGGTAATTTTTCCTTAGGTGACAAAGTATTGTTGAGAGTGAAACCTCACAAAAGCTCCATTAAATTTGGAAAGTCTTCTAAGTTAGCCCTGTGTTATATTGGACCTTTTGAGATTCTAGAAGAAGTGAATCCAGTAGCCTATCAAATTGCTTTTCCACCGACTCTTTCCAGAATGCATAATGTCTTCCATGTGTCCTACCTTAAAAAGTATATACTAGGGGATAATAATGTAATTGATTGGTCTGCTTTACAGGTAAGGGACTCTAGAGTAGTAACTCTCAAGCCCGTCAAGGTGCTAGGAACACATAAGCTATGCTTGCATAACAGAGAGGTCTTGCAGTGCAAATTCCAGTGGGACCAGTACAGTATGCAAAAGACTCGGTTACTTGGGAGGACTATGTAGAAATTCATTAGAAATTCCCTGACATTCTTGATGCTTTTGAGAATGTTGAATAATGTAATGTTAGTTGTTATGTTTTGAATAATACCTTAGGTAATCGAGGATGATTCACAAGGGGGGAGTATGTTACACCCCAATTGTATAGTTACTATTTACTATTATTGCATAGGGTAAAAATGGATGTAATGTGAATTTTGGAGATGAATAAAATATGCTTGTACCTTGTTATCGATACGAATATTATCACATTTGATGATTGTCTCATTTGATGTTATTCATGATAAAATATTGCATTTATGTGAAACAAAGGTTATTGAATTATAATTATTCTAACTTTGGAGATGTTTATGTATACTACATATGTTATGAACAATTGACTACCATAAGCATGTGTGTGTAGATGAAGGTATGTGTTCCATTCCTCTAAGCAAAGGGGAAGTGTAGTACCCATCCATTTATGCTTGTGTTTTCTGGTTACATGTTTTCATACTGATAGATTTTGGTATTTTGGTTTAGATATTTTGATCGCTGATTTTGAGCGACAGTGGATTCACTTTGTGACATGATGATACATTGTATGGTGATAATTGATTTCTGACATGCTTTGATATAGCGTAGATTTTTTTCCTTCAGATGTTATTGTTATATATATGTTTATGATGGACTAACTATTATTTAATTCATCATTCTGACGTGACGTGTATTGGTGTGGAGAACGAAATTGCATCACTCGCTTGCGAGTGCCTTGTGATGTCCATGATTTTCTCCGCATGGTGTGCCTGTACAATGGATTATATATATATGCATGTTATTTGCTTGGTTGCAGGATTGCAGGTACATGACATCGACTCCACCTGGTTACTCAGGTCTGAGCGTGTCAAGACTCAACGGATATGTTGATTGGGAGGTAGTAGCATGGTTCATCCTAGTCTAGTCTTTAACCCAGTCATAGTACATCGTCAGTTTAGTTTGGAGTCTTAGATTGTCTTGTCTTTTCCTGTTTGGATTAATTGCTTGAAAGGTAAATTTTGTCAATTTTAATGATAGTCTAATATTCTTTAATTTACTGTTATTTAAATTAATTTTTAAATGTTAAAGAAATAAGTTTTACATGTTATTTAATTAATTAATTAGTTTGTTTGGTTAAATAATTTGTCATAAAAGATTAAATTCATTTAATTAAATAAATTAATTGATTAAATTAAAATTGTTTTAAATGTGTGTGAATAGATTTAATTTGAAATTATTATTATTGTGGAAATGGCATTTTGAATTGTTAAATAAAATTGTATTTTTGAAAATTGAAAATTTTAAATTTTAAAATAAATTAAATGCATGCAAATCTTGAAAGGAAAGATTGTCGGGAAGTTGTTGGAGATATTTTTCTTCTTCTCGACATGTGTGCCAGTGGAAATTGATTGCTTTTGGGTTGAGGTTATTCACGGATATTATCTAGGATTTTGAAAATGTAGAGGGTAATCATTTTTTCTTCACGAAAATGAAAGAATAGCTTGCTATAATTTTTTTTTTTTTAAGAAATTGTCATTTCCTCTGTTTCGTTGTATATTTGTGGAAGATCCCTTTGGTTGGAATTTCTTGGTGGTTGTTTTTAGCTTCCTTTGGATTTGGGTTTTCTCGAGAAGCTTTAGAGGATTGCATTCTACAGGTAGTTATCAAGCTACGGGAAAAACATGTACTTTTCTTTGTAATCAAGTTGTTTTCTTTTAAAATGATTGCCCAAGTAAATGTTTGTTTAAGAAAGCTATATTTCTTCTCTGGAAATTTAGAAAATAATTCTGTGAAATTTGATTTCCTCTCTATAAATAAAATTGTGAAAACAAGGAATTATAGAGAAATAAAAGGGGCAAAACAGAGTTTTATTTTAATAAGTAGAAATTTGCAGAAGAAAATTGATAAAATCTTTGAAGGGTTTAATGTTAAAATCTTTTATTTATTTTTTTAAACTAGTGATTAAATTGGGGGTTTTGTAATGATTTGTTAATTTGGGAATAAATTGCTTAGATAGGAAACTTTTCAAATTTCCTGTTGAAAGTTATTGCCCAGTTACAGTATCATATTGCTATTGAAATTTTATATATGTATTTGTATATGTATATATATTAGTGTTAAATATATATACATACACACACAAATACATATACAAAATTATTTATTTATAATGGTAGTGAATTTTAATGAATTTAAAATCGCCATACGCGAATTATGTTTATCAGAATTTTTTTTTTGTCTTTTAAAAAAAACCCTGTGTATAATGTTTGCCGCGAGGGTTTTTCATACCCCACAGCCGTCACTATATAGAGAGGCGACAGTGGGAAGGGCTGAGGCCATTCCCACAGCTGCCACCCCTAAGGGAGGCAGTGGTGGGAGCAGCCCCAGTGCCCCCCCACTTCTCTGGCCAGCCCCATGTATGGAGCCGATGGCTGGTTAAAAAATGTGTAGCTACGACTGTATAACCACCGTGACCTTAAACACATTTGCGTGTATTACTTTCTTTCAGATTTTTCAATATTTAAAATATGAATTTTTCAATATTTAGAATATGGATTTTTCAATATTTAAATTACGGAAGTAACAATATTTAAATATATATATATATAAATATATATATATTTATTTATTTGTTTGTATATTAAAAATAATTGAAAGATTTTAACTTATTAAGTTTAAGATTAATTATTTTTAAGTGTAGTGATGTTGGAAAAGAAAATTCGATATCTATTTATTTATATGAAATTGAGAGAATTGAATTAGGTAAATTTTTATGATTTCTTATATTGTGTGAAAATAGAACAATAGTCAAGTTGATTTATTCCCTATTATTTATGACTGATTTGAAAGGATTTAGTAAATCCAAATGATAGATGTGAATTTGCTTTAAGTTGCTTTAAATTCTTACTGGGAAAAAGGGGATTTTTATGTGATTTCAAGTCTTCCAGTTGTATTCTTTTTAAGGGAGTGAAATTTTACAATGGTTTTATGTGATTGAACATACTAGGGTAGTGCACTTGGTTTTGTATTGCTTATAGACACTTGGATTTTTTTACGAACAGGTTGTGATGTCCATTGTGGTATATCTGGTATTATTTGTTGATTTTTGTGCACTCTGTCCACCCTAGTTAGAGAACTTAGTATACCTTGGTTATATTTAGGGGAGTGGCTTTGTGTGAGGGCCGACACACAAAGTGGTGTCAGGGTAACTTACAAAGAGTTAGTAAGTCAGTGATAACTAAATAACACAGTAGTTAGAATTAAAATCCTTAATAAGATGATTATGCCTCACTTATGGACTCTTGAGCTAGTTCAGTCTTGAGTATAAGTTGAGAAGGCCTGGAATGACAAATCGATATCTTGTTACCTTAAAAGATATTCGATTCGCAATAGCTTGCAAACGGGGCCGGGTTTCGTAAGAGGTTACTAGGGTAACCCAAGATGGGGGGCGGAACCTAGGAAGAAACACTAGGGTAACCTTTGCAATATTGTGATGACACTCCACCTAAAATAACAGTTTACCTTGTGTACTTAGTATATTTGATTGTCTTAAATATGGAAGCAATGTAACCATCAGTTAGTTATGTACTTGTGTCTAGGGTTAGTAGATTATGTCTAGGTAACTATATTACTATCTCCTAGCACGGGGGGTCGACCTACGGGTACCACATGGTTGGGTGGAATGTGCACCTTACTCGTTGGGTCCCCAAATTATGATCATGGCAACGAGAGCTTCATGGATGGAGAGATCGTACTTGGATACATATGTGTACTTTCTTTATTGCATTATTTGAAATCTTGTATGTAACATCCCTCAATTGTTTATGAGGTGAAAATTTGTAATTGTAACTATTATTGATCTACCTCATCAGATGAATGAGTATTGTAATATCTTTTCAAATGCAATGTAAGAATCATATTTGTACTTTATACGATCTTGAATGGAATTTAAATGTTATGCAATGATTACTTTTAAGTTTATATTAATTAAATATGTGCAATGCTAAATACTAAAGTCGTCTATGGAAACTCAAGTAGTGTAACGTCACATAACTTAACGAATGTATGCAACTAATTAACTTAATATTATTATTTTAAAAAAAAAATTATTTCACTTTTATACACAATTGCAACATTCCTTAGGTTATAAGATGGGGCATTACAGATTGGTATCAGAGCCAAGGTTACAAACACTAGACGCTCTGGGTAATCACGAGCCCATTAGGTTGACCTAGTACGTAGTGTCGCTATCTGTTAGCCTTGGTTGAATTAGTATCTAGGACTCGTTATTGTTATGTGTAGGATCATGCCTAGACGAGGTGGAAGAGGTCATGGTAGAGGTCGAGGTGGAGGCCGAGGGCCAATCCCTCAGGTTACTCCCCCTCTGAGCCCTCATCAGAGTGATCAGGTAGAGCAGTTGGATTAGAGGAATGAGGGATAGAATCCTGCACAGTCAGGAGTAGAGGGTTCACGGATACGTCCTTTATTAGAGGAGGTCCTAGCTCGTCTTGGACCTAGACAGGAAGTTGAGCAGGAGGTTGTTAGAGAGCGCGACAAATCTCCAAGAAGAGTAGATGATATAGTGCATCAGGATGCTATTACTGCAGGACACATGCGAGATTTACTGAGGGCACGCACACCTACTTTTGATGGTATAGGAGGTGGCTTAGAGGCAGAGACCTGGCTATTGGTCTTGGGTAGATGCTTCACCATGCACCCTTACGGTAGCAATATGCGAGCGAGATGCGCTATCATGCATCTGAGAGGATTCGCCTCTACTTGGTGGTGCCTGGAGGACTAGAACCTCCACTTAGATATTGGGTCAGTGTCTTGGGAGATGTTCCTGGAGAGGTTTAGAGCACGGTTCCTATCGTAACACTGGAGGCAGCGACGGGCTGACGAGTTTCATGATCTACATCAGTTGGCTCTATCTGTTGAGCAATATGAACATAGATTTTATGAACTCAAGCAGTATGCTGGTATTGGCGATGATGAGCCTATGCTAGTGCAACACTTCATCAGGGGTTTAAATGCCCGCATTAGTGGTGGAGTCAGAGTCTTTGAGCCAAAGACTATGGAAGTTGCGGTGGAGAAGGCTCGAATAGTGGAAGAGAATCTTGTTATGGCGTTAGGTGGTCACATAGGAGTACAGATTGGCAGTGCTCCTGCAGCAGGTTTTAGTCCACGGGGTGGACAGGCATAGACAGGGGGTTCCTCTAGGAACCAACAGACACCCTCTAAGGGTGGGCAGCAGTAGCAATAACGTACACCTCAAAAGAATAATAATCCACAACCACAACAAGGTAATAGTCCACAAATAGGAAAGAATCGCAACTGATGGCGCAAAAAGCACAATAGGCAGGATCAACCTGCGCAGAGTGCTTAGTCTACCATCAGTAGAGGTAGTTTCCAGCAATCCAATGCACCTTCGGGTGGCAGAGGATTCGGTAGAGGCACAGGTTGTTACTCATGTGGACAACATGGACACATTGCTAGGCAGTGTCTGATGAGAGGTTCTTCTGGTTTTGGGCCTCGACCTATAGTTTCAGAGCCTACAGTGGGTGATGCAGGACGATCACATACAATATATGCTGCGGTTAATGACTGCCAAGCCGATCACCAAAACACAGTGGTCGAGACTTTAGGTAAGTTACATGGTGTTAGTGTTTCCATTTTATTTGATTTCGGAGCTACCGACTCCTTTATTTCACCTACCATCATTGAGCGATGTGGTCTTGTGGCAGTAAAGCAAGGTGGTAAGTGGCAGGTTGAATTCGCCTCTGGGGTGAAGGTAGCGGTAGAGAACTTAGTACATAATTGTGAACTTAAAATTGGTATGTTAACTACCTTAGTAGATTTATATGTTACACCTTTAGGATCGTATGACATAGTTTTAGGTATGGATTGGCTAGCATCTCATCATGCTGTGATTGACTGTCGACTTAAGACAGTTAGTTGCATTAATGATTTAGGTGCAAAAGTGGAAATTATAGGTGTTCAAAGACCTATCTCTTTGCGGATGATATCTGCTATGCAATTAAAGAGATGTCTTCGTCAGGGATGTCAACTATTTTCAACAACAGTTACTGATTTGGAAGAAGGTGAGAGTCAAGAGGTATCTCTTGATGATCATCCTATTCTTAGGGAATTCACTGACGTGTTTCCCGATGATATACCTGGAATGCCACCGAAGAGGGATATTGATTTTAGAGTTGACCTAGTTCCTGGAACTGAGCCTATATCTCGAGCTCCATATAGAAGACGACTCAGGAGTTAGAGGAACTTTGTATCCAGTTAGAGGAACTATTAGAAAAGGGTTTCATTCATCCAAGTGTTTCCCCTTGGGGAGCACCTGTAATCTTTGTAAAGAAGAAGGACGGATCACTTAGATTGTGCATTGACTATCGTCAATTGAACAAGGTTACGATTAAGAATCATTATCCTTTGCCTAGAATCGATGATCTTTTTTATCAGATTAAGGGAGCTAATGTGTTCTCTAAAATTGATTTGAAATCTGGTTACCATCAATTGCGTATTGCTGAAGCAGACATTCATAAAACTGCTTTTTGTACTCGTTATGGGCACTACGAATTCACAGTAGTATCGTTTGGGTTAACGAACGCACCATCAGTATTCATGAGTTTAATGAATGGTGTTTTTTGTACATACCTTGATCGCTTTGTCCTTGTATTTCTCGATGATATTTTGATCTATTCGAGAAACATGAAGGAGCATGAAGAACACTTGAGACAGGTATTGCAATGTTTAAGGGAAAATCAATTGTATGCAAACCTGAAGAAGTGTGACTTCTTTCAAACTGAGATAAAATATCTTGGACATGTGATTTCTGGGAAAGGTATTGTTGTGGATCCTGCAAAGATTCAAGCTATTGTAGATTGGCCTGCGCCTACTAATGTAGGTGAAGTGCGTAGTTTTATGGGTCTAGCTGGTTACTATAGGCATTTTGTTGAGGGATTTTATAGAATTGATCATCCTATTACTTCTCTTCAGAGAAAAGGGAAGAAGTTTGTTTGGACAGAGCAGTGTCAGTTGGCTTTTTAGACACTTAAAGAAAAGTTGACTAATGCGCCTATATTGATTGTTCCTGATCCTACTAAGGATTTTTTAGTTTGCACGGATGCATCCTTAGAGGGTTTGGGAGCAGTTCTAATGCAAGATGGGCGTGTGATTGCTTATGAGTCTCGCAAACTCAAAGATCACGAATTAAACTATCCCACTCATGATTTGGAACTTGCTGCAGTAGTGCATGCATTAGTTCAATGGAGGAATTTCTTGTTAGGTCATCGTTTCGAACTTCATACTGATCACCGTAGTCTACAATACATTTTCACGCAACCTAAATTGAATGCTAGGTAGATACGGTGGATGGAGTTCTTGTGTGAATATGATTTTGAAGTGAGATATGTTCAGGGAAAAGAGAACGTAGTGGCTGACGCTCTTAGTCGTCGTTGACATGAGATCTTTGCTACCACTCTTGAAGTAGATTTGAGAGGTCAAATACTAGTAGCACTTCCTACTGATAGATTGTATCAGGAAGTAAGGTTGGAGATTGAATCTGGTAGACCTTTAGAAGGTTGATTTGCAGGGTATTTCCTTGAACCAGATGGTATATTACGGCATTTAGGTCGTATCTATGTACCACATTTTGAGGGTCTTCGTACATTAATTATGACTGAAGCACATCGAGCTCCATACTCAGCTCATCCAGGTGTTAAGAAAATGCATGCTGATCTTTGACAATTGTATTTCTGGCCTGGTATGAAACGTGATATTGCTGATTATGTATCAAGATGTCTTGAATGCCAGCGAGTCAAAGCTGAGCATCAACATCCTGCCAGATTATTGCAACCACATCTCATTCCTGAATGGAAATGGGATATTATATCTGTTGACTTTACTGTGGGGTTACCTATGTCATCACGTCGACATGATGCCATTATGGTAACTGTTGACCGATTGACTAAGGTAGCTCATTTTTCACCAGTACAATCATCTTACAATGCTTCATTTGTAGCTAGGATATTCATGGAGGACATAGTTAGATTGCATGGGATTCCTCGTAGGATTATATCTGATAGAGATCCCGTATTTACATCAGCCCTATGGACTTCATTACAACATGCTCTAGGTACACAGTTGAACTTTAGTTCAGCGTATCATCCTCAAACTGATGGACAAACAGAGAGAGTTAACCAAATATTAGAGGATATGCTTAGAATGTACGTAATGGACCAACAATCACGTTGGGAGGATTATCTGTACTTAGTAGAATTTGCTTACAATAATGGATATCAGAGTTCCATAGGTATGCCACCATTTCAGGCATTATACGGTCGTCCTTGTCGAACACCTTTGAGTTGGGATCGACTAGAGGATAGAGTATTACTTGGTCCTGAAATGCTTCGAGACATGGAGCAACAGGTTGACCGTATTAGAGAACATTTGATAGCAACACAAGATAGGAAAAAGAAGTATGCCGATGCACATAGGATAGACCGATAGTTTGCAGTGGGTGATAGAGTGTTTCTTCGAGTGCAACCGTGAAAGAGTCCAATCCGTTATGGAAAAGGCTCTAAGCTTGCACCTCATTTCGTTGGGCTATTTGAGATCTTAGAGAGAATTGGTCCTGTGGCGTATCGACTTGCCTTACCACCCAGTTTGTCACGTATTCATGATGTTTTTCATGTATCATTTCTTAGACCATATCATCCTGACATTTCTCATGTACTTGATTGGAATGCATTACAAGTAGAGGATAGGCAGCTAGCTTTGGAGCCCATGGCCATTCTACAGCGCCAGACGCTCGATCTTAGGGGTCGAGATGTTGATCAGGTGAGGGTCCAATGGGATCCTAGCCATGAGGCTTCTGCTACTTGGGAGGATGTGACACGCATGAGGGAACTTTACCCCTATCTGTTCGCAGGCTTTCAGGAGCAAGCCTGATCCTAGGGGGGGAGGATGTAGTACCCCTCCATTTATGCTTGTGTTTTCTGGTTACATGTTTTCATACTGATAGATTTTGGTATTTTGGTTTAGATATTTTGATCGTTGATTTTGAGCGACAGTGGATTCACTTTGTGACATGATGATACATTGTACGGTGATAATTGATTTCTGACATGCTTTGATATAGCGTAGATGTTTTTCCTTCAGATGTTATTGTTATATATATGTTTATGATGGACTAACTGTTATTTAATTCGTCAGTCTAACGTGACGTGTATTGGTGTGGAGAACAGAATTGCATCACTCACTTGCGAGTGCCCTGTGATGTCCGTGATTTTCTCCGCACGATGTGCCTGTACAATGGATTATATATATATGCATGTTATTTGCTTGGTTGCAGGATTGCAAGTACATGACACCGACTCCACCTAGTTACTTAGGTCTGAGCGTGTCAAGACTCAACGGATATGTTGATTGGGAGGTAGTAGCATGGTTCATCCTAGTCTAGTCTTTAACCCGGTCATAGTACATCGTCAGTTTAGTTTGGAGTCTTAGATTGTCTTGTCTTTTCCTGTTTGGATTAATTGCTTGAAAGGTAAATTTTGTCAATTTTAATGATAGTCTAATATTCTTTAATTTATTGTTATTTAAATTAATTTTTAAATGTTAAAGAAATAAGTTTTACATGTTATTTAATTAATTAATTAGTTTGTTTGGTTAAATAATTTGATCATAAAAGATTAAATTCATTTAATTAAATAAATTAATTGATTAAATTAAAATTGTTTTAAATGTGTGTGAATAGATTTAATTTGAAATTATTATTATTGTGGAAATGGCATTTTGAATTGTTAAATAAAATTATATTTTTGAAAATTGAAAATTTTAAATTTTAAAATAAATTATATGCATGCAAATCTTGAAAGGAAAGATTGTCGGGAAGTTGTTGGAGATATTTTTCTTCTTCTCGACATGTGTGCCAGTGGAAATTGATTGCTTTTGGGTTGAGGTTATTCACGGATATTATCTGGGATTTTGAAAATGCAGAGGGTAATCATTTTTTCTTCACGAAAATGAAAGAATAGCTTGCTGTAAAAAAAAAAATTTTTTTTAGAAATTGTCATTTCCTTTGTTTCGTTGTATATTTGTGGAAGATCCCTTTGGTTGGAAGTTCTTGGTGGTTGTTTTTAGCTTCCTTTGGATTTGGGTTTTCTGGAGAAGCTTTGGAGGATTGCATTCTAGAGGTAGTTATCAAGCTACGGGAAAAACAGGTACTTTTCTTTGTAATCAAGTTGTTTTCTTTTAAAATGATTGCCTGAGTAAATGTCTGTTTAAGAAAGCTATATTTCTTCTCGGGAAATTTAGAAAATAATTCTGTGAAATTTGATTTCCTCTTTGTAAATAAAATTGTGAAAACAAGGAATTATAGAGAAATAAAAGGGGCAAAACAGAGTTTTATTTTAATAAGTAGAAATTTACATAAGAAAATTGATAAAATCTTTGAAGGGTTTAATGTTAAAATCTTTTGTTTTTTTGTTTTTAAAACTAGTGATTAAATTGGGGGTTTTGTAATGATTTGTTAATTTGGGAATAAATTGCTCAGATAGGAAACTTTTTAAATTTCCTATTGAAAGTTATTGCCCAGTTACAGTATCATATTGCTATTGAAATTTTATATATGTATTTGTATATGTATATATATTAGTGTTAAATAAATATACATACACATACAAATACATATACAAAATTATTTATTTATAATGGCAGTGAATTTTAATGAATTTAAAATCGTCGTACGCAAATTATGTCTATCAGAATTTTTTTTTTGTCTTTAAAAAAAAAAACCCTGTGTATAATGTTGGCCGCGGGGGTTTTTCATACCCCATAGCCGTCCCTATATAGAGAGGCGACAGTGGGAAGGGATGAGGCCGTTCCCACAGCCGCCGCCCCTAAGGGAGGCAACGGTGGGAGCAGCCCCAACGCCCCCCCACTTCTCTGGTCGGCCCCATGTATGGAGCCGACGACTGGTTAAAAAATGTGTAGCTGTGACTGTATAACCGCCTCGGCCTTAAACGCATTTGCGTGTATTACTTTCTTTCAGATTTTTCAATATTTAAATTACGGAAGTAACAATATTTATATATATATATAAATATATATTTATTTATTTATTTGTTTGTATATTAAAAATAATTGAAAGATTTTAACTTATTAAGTTTAAGATTAATTATTTTTAAGTGTAGTGATGTTGGAAAAGAAAATTCGATATCTATTTATTTATATGAAATTGAGAGAGAATTGAATTAGGTAAATTTTTATGATTTCTTTTATTGTGTGAAAATAGAACAATAGTCAAGTTGATTTATTCCCTATTATTTATGACTGATTTGAAAGGATTTAGTAAATCCAAATGATAGATGTGAATTTGCTTTAAGTTGCTTTAAATTCTTATTGGGAAAAAGGGGATTTTTATGTGATTTCAAGTCTTCTAGTTGTAGTCTTTTTAAGGGAGTGAAATTTTACAATGGTTTTATGTGATTGAACAGACTAGGATAGTGCACTTGGTTTTGTATTGCTTATAGACACCTGGTTTTTTTTACGAATAGGTTGTGATGTCCATTGTGGTATATCTGGTATTATTTGTTGATTTTTGTGCACTCTATCCACCCTAGTTAGAGAACTTAGTATACCTTGGTTATATTTAGGGGAGTGACTCTATGTGAGGGCCAACACACAAAGTGGTGTCAGGGTAGCTTACAAAGAGTTAGTAAGTTAGTGATAACTAAATAACATAGTAGTTAGAATTAAAATCCTTAATAAGATGATTATGCCTCACTTATGGACTCTTGAGCTAGTTCAGTCTTGAGTATAAGTTGAGAAGGCCTGGAATGGAAAATCAATATCTTGTTACCTTAAAAGATATTCGATTCCGCAATAGCTTGCAAATGGGGCCGGGTTTTGTAAGAGGTTACCAGGGTAACCCAAGATGGGGGCTGGAACCTAGCAAGAAACACTAGGGTAACCTTTGCAATATTGTGGTGACACTCCACCTAAAATAACAGTTTACCTTGTGTACTTAGTATATTTGATTGTCTTAAATCTGGAAGCAATGTAACCATCAGTTAGTTATGTACTTGTGTCTAGGGTTAGTAGATTATGTGTAGGTAACCATATTATTATCTCCTAGCACGAGGGGTGGACCTATGGGTACCACATGGTTGGGTGGAACGTGCACCTTACTCCGTTGGGTCCCCAAATTATGATCATGGCAACGAGAGCTTCATGGATGGAGAGCTCGTACTTGGATACATATGTGTACTTTCTTTATTGCATTATTTGAAATCTTGTATGTAACATCCCTCAATTGTTTATGAGGTGAAAATTTGTAATTGTAACTATTATTGATCTACCTCATCAGATGAATGAGTATTGTAATATCTTTTCAAATGCAATGTAAGAATCATATTTGTACTTTATACGATCTTGAATGGAATTTAAATGTTATGCAATGATTACTTTTAAGTTTATGTTAATTAAATATGTGCAATGCTAAATACTAAAGACGTCTATGGAAACTCAAGTAGTGTAACATCGCGTAACTTATCGAATGTATGCAACTAATTAACTTAATATTATTATTTAAAAAATAAAATTATTTCACTTTTATACACAATTGCAACATTCCTTAGGTTATAAGACGGGGCATTACAGGAAGTATCACTCAGGAGAAGATCTTGGTCGGGTAACTAGTAAAAGTAAAATAATTGAGCATACACACACCACATTAGAATGATTGAATTGAGTCAGTGTGTGGGTAATAGGTAAGTCATCCATAGCTAGTATGTTTTAATTAGTAGTCTTGTTTACTTCTGCATGCATTTGCAGGTGATGTTTATCTATTTGAGCTTTTGAGATCTTTCTTGTGCTATTATGATTATATGGGTAAATGGGATGTAGGTCCAAAAGTATGTTTATATGTATGTACATGCGTGTTAATGGGATCTAACAACATGTATATGCATATGTATAGATATACCACACATACACACTTATCAATATGATGGTAACATGAATGGATGTAAGTGAATCAGATGTGAACACACACACACACACACACACACACACACATATATATATATAGTATATAAACATATCCATATGTATATCTATATCGATACAAGCATACGCTGGCAAATGGACATGCTCATACAGATGCACCAATAGTGTTAGCATACATTCAACATATCTATATATATTGAATATATATATATATATATGTTGGATGTATGCTAACACTATTGCCTTACGATATATATCTATTTATATATACATATATATATTATATGTAAATATATATTAAATAATTATATATATTTAGATATATATATACATACATATATGTATGTATATAATATATACTATATATATAATAATAATTTATATTTAACATATTGATTATGTAATTAGAATTTGACTAATTCTTATTCAATAAGAAGTCAATTTATAAAGATTAATTTTAACATTTAATGACCATGGCAATAAAGGTTGATTATATTCATCAATGACTATGAAGTTGGAATACAATTTGGAAACATTCACGACTATGTATGTAAGTCACATATCACTCACCATGCCATGAATGTGAAAACATATCAATACATTTTAATCTATAAACTTTGACTTGGTCGATGTGAAAACATATCAATACATTTTAATCTATAAACTTTGACTTGGTCAATGCAATGAATGAGAGTTACATGGACTTAGTCCAACATCTTTAATTGGATAAATTGAATCGCCCTTTATTTCTATCAATACTTGCTAAGTGTTACAAAAATATGATCGACTATTTCACTCCTTTTGAAACTGTGCCAACTTGATAGTAGAAAAGAGGCTTTGGCACCACCTCTTGAAGCATTTTCATGTAGATGTCTTTGCTGGAGAAGAATTTGAATTCTCCATGTGCTTTTTGAATTGTTCTTTGAGTTGCTATCAAAGAGGTAAATTGATCTATTGGAGGTTTTACTGAGTCTGAGCTTATTTCATCGCCACCTTATTGTTGATTTTCTTTACATGAAGCTTGTCATCATTTTGCATGCCTAATCTGTAGGCTTTCTGATTGCTTGGATTTTCTATAAATAGTTGAACCATTTCACTTGAGATGTATTATTATTCTTCCATTTCACTTGTGAGAGACACATTTTTAGCCAAGAGATATATGTCTTTTACTGTTCATTGCTTCTGAGTTATTACCGATGATATTGTTCTATTTTGTGAGTAAGAGGTATTATTATTGTTTGAGAGAAGTGAGCCATCAATAAGTGAGAAAGAGTTGTAGTGAAAAGTTGATTTCAAGTTGATTACTGTTGGAGAAGGTTGCACTATTTCCATTATTTGGGATAAGCAATAATAGGAATGGGGATCTCTTATTCTTGTTAATTACTTGGAAATATTGTGTTTTCTATGTTTTCCTAAAATGTCTTTTTTGTATGTGCAATAGAAGTAATTAAGAGTGTCTTTGAAAAAGGGAATGGAAGCTTTTAAGTTGTTTTTAGATTGTGTTTGTAAGAACTCCATAATAGGAGATTGGTGTATATCATAGTTATTATATACTAGGCTTGATTGAATGCAAGAGTCACTTGAGGTACACCTAGCTAAGTTATTAATTTAACTAGAAAATCTTGTGTTACTCCTAGGATAGTTAATCCAGTATGGGAGGGAGTTTGTGTACTTACTTGTTAACTAGATTCATTTCAAGTAGATTAGAATGGTGATAGGTTAGTCTAGGGTGACAACTTATCCATTGAAGGACAATACCTATGCATAGTGTAAGGTAGCCTTAAGTCAAATCGGCCTTGAGTAGTGTATGTGATAGATGACTCTTAGTCGTTTACTGAATATAACACTTTGGCCAAAGTAGTGCAATGTCTGAGACTCCACTATAGATTGTGTGACTACCGAGACTACACTATCAGTTCACTGTGATCAATTATTAGATGCTAGTTTGGGATTGTGGGATTGCAAAGTTCTAGTTATGTAGGACACAACACTATGCTCAATTGGTTGTCATTATCGGTTACTCTACCAATCTCTTCGTCGAAGGGAAGGGCCATCTATCGAATGATAGATGTGTGGGGGATCGCATTAAGAGTCTATAGTTTGCAGAAAGCGCCTAAGTGAGTGCTTCTCCTCCACAAAAGGCAATAGAAGAACCAATATTTGAAAGGAAGGATCCTACACCATCTTACAACTATTTGTTTTAAAGCTCTTTGAGCTATGTATGTATTTGTATGCTTTCTTACTTTGATGTATATATGAAATGAAAAGGAATTCATGTTGTAAAATGTTTTGCATCTTGATTGGAAATTATCAATAAAAGAAAAGAAATTTTTTATTACAATGGATTGTTACCTTTTTATTTACTCATTTGGTGTAAAATATATTTTTTACTTTATAGAAGGGTTAGTACATTACATACCCTAACTACTACCTTGACTAAAATTCAATAAGAGCGTGTTCATTCTAAATCTAATTTAATCAAATAGGAGGTGTAAAAGAAAATTCCCCTCACCCTTATCATGTAACTTTTCAAAAATGATTCATAGGATTGAATGCAAAAATTAGGAGAATCACCCATAAAAAATGTCAAAATCATGATATGGGAATGGTGTGTTTGACTTCAAGCTTGTAAATAAAATCTATGGTAGATGATAATCCCTTTTTCATCTTTGGATTTGTGAAAACCACATAAAGAATTATTTTTTCCATTAACTTAAATTTGGTAGTTGTAGGTATTAAAAATGTATTAATGACTTGATTTAGTGTTTCTAGTGCATTTTAAGGTTTTAGAGCTACAACTAAACTTCTTGTGGAATTTTTCATCTATACCAAAATTTTGGAGAAGCTCCTTCAAACTGTACTTGTGGGAAATTCCAACCCAACAAACCAAATTCATAATGGCTCAATTTCTAGTAAAGATGGAATACTTTGAAGATGGCATTAGAAAAGGGTGATGCTATCATGAATTGGGATGCTTTATATGGTATGACATCAATAAAGGACATGGTGATGTCAACAATGGGTGGGATGCGAGAGAATGTAAGTAAACTAGTTTTGTAGGGAAAGTCCAACAAAACCAAATTAGAAGGTGGGTTTAAAACTAATTTAGTTCAGATGGCTATATAATCTCCATAAAGAGATGATGATGAAATGATGACAAAAACATGATGTCATTATGGGTGACTTGCAATAAAAAGAAATCATACTGGTTATGATGTAAATTTGAAAGATCCAATTTAGATGGTAAAAAAATTACTACAAGAGGGGCTAATGAAAAAGTGATGGTGTGAATATGTTGTCACCAAGGTATGATCTATGAAACTTTTGAAGGTAACTAAACTTAATTAAAAAATAATATTGGGTTGGAAAGGTCAAGAAAATGAAATGGACCCAACCAGAAACCAAAATTTAGTTAGAACTTGCAACCAATGCAGAGTCGCAGATCCACATTACACACAACTTGGCATGTATGCATGAATGCCTATCACCACAATGTTTCAAGTCTTTAGAACTGCAAAATTTAATCCAAGTTAAATTCCAGAGTAATTAATAAAGCTACTACCTTTTTTTCGTCAGTCACACCATCTCACTTGGCTCCATAAGAAAGCACGTCAAAAATAGCTGAATTGCCATTGCCTTTCACTAGTGTTTTTGGGCTGCCATAACTAAGTTTTTTATCAGGCAAAGGACATTTTCTTTTACCTACTTTGAATTGTTAGAATAAATTAATTATGTTGCACGTTTTACACACGCTAGCCGACTTCAGCCATCCACACTGTTGCTACACCTACATACCATAAATATTACTTCTAACTAGTATCTACAGTGTTTGTTACATTTAATGTATATTTTCCTATAAATGAAATGCTAGACCTATGTTTTGCAGCGCTCCAATTTCAATCTACTATGTTTTGTGTTCTTCTATGTTTGTGTTTTTATTGTGTTTTTCATGGTATCAGAGCCAAGTTATTTGGCTGGAGATTGCTGGTGATTTTACTGCAGACATAGCAGTTGGAGATGACGTTGTGTTACGTTGACTGATAGAGGGGGTCTTGACATTGCAAGTTGCAAGAAGAGCCAAAGTCTATGTTCTATTGCTTTGCAAGAAAATTTTATGTGGATCAATATCAGTTTGGAACCCGACACTTTTTCCCATCTGTTTTTGGTGATTGAAGGTATGATTTGGTGATCTGGAATCCTTATTTAAGCTAGGTTATTACATTTTCCAGTGTGAATGTGAGGGCTTCAAGGCCAGACATGGGTTTTTCACTGTGTGGTTAATTTCAATAGACATGGTTTTTACTCTATTTTTTTTAGAGATTTCTCTCTACAGACCTGTGTGATTTACATTGTCGATAGAGGCATTCAGCCTTGGAAAGAGCCATGATTTGTGTTGGAGAGAGAGGTGTGTTGCTTTGGAGGTAGTGATGGTCCTCACTCAACTGCGATTTGATCTGGAAGATTGAGTTTTGTGATTTTACTCATATGTGAAGGCCATCATTTTTTATTTTTTTTCTACAAACTATGGTTACCATTCATCCCATTTGGTGCAATCACGTTGGAACCAAACATGTTGGTTGTGTTACCTGCTACATCCAGTCCATGAAAGATGAAATCATTAGTCTTGTTGCCAAGTAGAAGCTGTCGCCTAGGAGTTGCGAAAAGAGATCACGAGTTCTTGTTGATTTAAGGAGGAGGTTTGACACTATTAAGTGAAAATTGAAAGGTGTGTGTTCACATGGTTTGAAATGTTCATTGGAAGTTGTCATATTGTAAATTTTTGACAATTCTTGTTGAAGTGAAGAGATTGGTGAAACTCTCCTTCATAATTGTAAGTCACAAATTTGTAAAAAGTCCTTGTTTGTTTGGTTCATAAGAAGGCCAACATCAAGGCACGATAATAAAAATTCCATTGTATGTGTTGGTAGGGGCCTTATTCTTTAAGCCCCCGTGTTTGTGTGCCTTGAGAGTTTATTTTGTTCTTGCTATGGTTGCCTCTAAGATCTCTAATATTGTGGTTAGTGCAAAATTAGATGGTTCTAACTATACAAGTTGGAAATGTGAGATGGAATTGATTTTACAAATGAAAGGCTTATGGGAGCTAGCAGTAAAAGAAAAACCTGTAGATGAAACTATGCATGAAAAATGGAATAAAATGGATATGAATGTAAGGGTTACCATTTTATGGAAAATTAGTCCAGGGATAAGGTCTCATATTCAAGATTTGAAAACAACAAAAAAGATATGGGAAACTCTGCAAACAATGTATGAAAGAACTAGCAAACTAAAACTGATGGACATCAACAGGAAATTAACTCATTTTAAAATGAAGGGAGGAGATAGCATGAATGATCATATTGCAAAATTGAAAAACTTAAGAAATCAACTTGCAATGATGAAGGTTTAATATGAAGACTCTAAAATTATAGATTTTTTAATTGAAAGTCTTCCAGATGAGTGTCATAAATTCATCCACACATTAGAGCTTACTGGGAAATTTGAGAATATCACACTAGAAGAAGTGTATGGAGCTTTGTTAAATGAAGGGGAGAGGCTTAAAAAGTTCACAGGAGAGTCTAGTAAGAGCTCTCAAGCATTTATGGCTAGAGGAAAATATAAGAACTACAATCAAAATAAATCATATCAAAATAAAGGGAATCAACACATAAATAATCAAAGGCAATGAAATCAATCAAGGGATAATCAACAGAAGAATAGTTTTCAAAAGGGAAAAAATGGATGGAGAAACAATACAGATCATTTTAAAAGAGACAAAGATATCAAATTTTATAATTGTGGAGAAGAATGGCATAAAAGTTATCAATGTCCTAGGAAATTAGATGTAAGATGTCAAAGAAAATTTCATCAAAGAAGGCAATCAATTTTTTCTCAAGAAGATGGTGATCATAATATAATGATAGCCTCTTTGGCTACTCAAGGAAACTCAAATAACACATGGTATATTGATTCAGAAGCTATCCAACATATGACTTACAATAAAAACTTCTTTAATTCTTTAGAAGAAATAAAAGGTGCAAGGATATTTCTTGGGGATGATACTTCACATGCAATTGAAGGAATAGGTTTCATTTCAATGAAAGGAAATGATGGTAAGAAGTTAGAAATCACATATGTGAATCTTGTACCTAAGTTAACAAAGAATCTTCTCTCAGTGAGTCAAATAACTCAACATGGTTATAAGGTGGAGTTTTATTCAGATAAGTTTCTAATCAAGAACATTAATGATGGATTCAAAATTGTGGCTACAAGAGTTGAGAGTTATGACATCTACAATTTTTTAGCATCTATTGATAAGAAAGCTTACATTACTACAAGTTCCTCCATAAGTGAGTTGTGGCATCAAAGGTTTGGTCACTTAAACTATCAAAGTTTGTCTATGCTTTCAAAGATGAATATATGGTTGATGAACTACCTTGGATAAAGGTAAACACAAATGTGTGTACAAGTGCATGGTTGGAAAACAACATAGGGACAAGTTTGAAAGGTCCACCTAGAGGGCAAGTAAATCTCTTGAACTTGTCCTTCGTGATTTATGTGGGCCCATGAATCCCTCATCAAAGGGAGGAGCTAGGTATATCTTAACATTCATTGGTAATTTTTTAAGGAAGGTTTGGGTCTACTTCCTTAAGCAAAAAGATGAAGTGTTTAGCAAATTTGAAATGCTCAAAGAATTTGTGAAAAATCAAAGTGGGAATAGGATCAAGAGAATAAGGACAAATAATGGTGGAGATTATGTCAACACGAGGTTCAAATCCTTTTGTGAATATCATGGGATCAAAAGAGAAATTACTAATAGATATACTCCTTAGCAAAATGGTGTTGCTGAAAATAAGAATAGGACCTTAGTGGAAATGACACGGTGCATGATACAATCCAAGGGTCTCCCTTTGTTTCTTTGGGCTGAGGCTGTCAATACTACATCTCATGTCTTGAATAGATCTCCTACAACCTGTTTGGAGAAAATCACTCCCAAAGAAGCATGGAGTGGAAAGAAACCAGATGTTAAGTATTTGGATGTGAAGCATTTTCTCACATACCAAATGAGATTAGAGAAAATAAATTTGATAAGAAGAGTGTTAAGTGCATCTTTGTGGGCTATGATGATCAGAGGAAAGGATATAGGTTGTATGATCCTAGTGTGGAGGATGTGTTTGACAAGTAGGGATGTCAAGTTTAATGAAGGGTTTGAGGATATGATACAATCCTCTCCTATTCCACAAGTGGCAATAGATAATGGTGAATCCTTTGAAACCAATGAAATTTCCAAGGAAACTTCTAGTGCAGTTGAAGAATGTAGTCCACCTCCAAAGACCAAGAGTCTTCAAGAAATTTATCAAAATAATCAACAAATTAATTATGCTCTAATGACCACCATAATGAATACCAATGATCCTCAAACATATGATGAGGCTAAAGGAAAACATGAATGGGAACAAGCTATGTAGAAGGAATATGACTCTTTGATCAAGAATAAAACATGGGAATTGGTGGAGTTTGCCAAGGGCAAGAATGTGGTCAACAATAAGTGGGTGTATAAGACTAAGTTCAAGTCAAATGGGAGCATTGAAAACACAAGGCAAGATTGGTGGCCAAAGGGTATTTACAGAAAGAGGGAATTGACTACACAAATTTTTTTGCTCCAGTAGCAAAGATTAGTACTGTCAGGACTATTATAGCATTGGCAACACATTTCAAGTTTCCTTTACACCAAATGGATGTTAAGAATACATTTTTGAATGGTGAAATTGATGAGGAAATCTATATGACCCAACCACAAGGATTTGAAAGTCCAGGTCAGGAACACTTAGTTTGAAGGTTAAGGAAGTCACTTTATGGCTTGAAACAAGCTCCAAGGGCTTGGTATGCTAAGATTGATGAGTATTTCCAAACTCAAGGCTTCCATAATAGTCCTTATGATCCAAAATTGTTTGTGAAGGAATTTGATGATGGTGGAATAATCATTATTGTACTCTATGTTGATGATCTTATTATCATAGGACATAACATGAATCAAATTAGTGACATAAAGATAAAATTGCAAGATACATTTGAGATGATAGATCTTTGTTTTCTACACTACTTTCTTGGCATTCAAGTATGGTAGAAAGATGATGGAAATTACCTCTCTCAAACCAAGTATGCTTTAGACCTGTTGAGAAAGTTCAGGATGGAAGATTGCAAAGGTGTATCTACTCCAGTTGCTCCAAGATTGAAGTTGACTAAGGATATGGATGGTGAGGATGTTGATTCTACCTTATACAAGCAATTGGTTGGTAGTCTTGTGTACTTGAATCACACTCAACCAGATATTTCATTTGCAGTAGGTGTGGTTTCAAGGTTTTTGAGTTCTCCTAAAGCTCCACATTGGATAGCAATAAAAAGAATATTGAGATATGTAAAAGGGACTTTGAATATGGGTGTTTATTATTCTTCTCATGGAGATCTACAACTTGTTGGATATTCTGATTTAGATTGGGTAGGTTGTGTAGATGATCGCAAGTCAAATACAGGTTATGTTCTCTCTTTGGGTTTTGGTCCCGTTTCATGGTGTAGTAAGAAGCAATCTACTATTGCTTTATCAACTACAGAGGTTGAATATACTGCATCGAATGAGGAAGCTAAAGAAATAACTTGGTTGAGAGTTTTTCTTTCAGTACTCAAACAAGATCAAACGGGGTCGTCTTTACTTCATTGTGACAATCAAAGTGCAATTGGGTAAGTGCACAAAGTTGAGTCCATGAAACATGCAAGTTTTTGCCTTAGCCAAAAAATTGAAATCGGCTTTGATAAAATGGGATCCCGATTTTTAAAAATCAGGATCCCGTTTAGCTTTGAGATCCTAACCCTGAACATGAAATGGGATCTCGCTTTTTAAAAATTGGGATCCTATTTCCCATAGGATCTCAAAGCGATGGAGAAGGAACGAGATCCCAATTACTACGAAATGGGATCTCGATTTCTAGAAATTGGGATCCCATTTTATATTGCTATTTATTTTTTAAAAAACAAATAGAGTTCATTACACAGTGGATGGAATCTCTAGTACAGGTGACAACGACCCCCATAAACAGCTACAGGTACCCACCCACGCCCCATTTTTTTGCATTTTTCTATTTTTAATTGAAATTGTGAAGAAAATAAGTGAATTTGGCATTTTTTTTTATTTCATGTTTTGAGCATTTTTTTTCCTGATATAGTAGAAATGAGTAATTGTAAAAGTAGACAAAAAAATGCAATGAAACCTGAAGGTTTTTTAATAAAAATGAAAAAATGAACCTTGAATTGTGTTTTACAAACAAAATTTAACTTTTGAAACCTAAATTGTTCGATTAAACAAAAAAAATTGAATTTGAAAACCCTAATTGAAACAAAACAAAAAAAATGCATTTTAGAACCCTAGAAATTGAAATGAAGCTAAAAAAATGCATTTCAGAACCCTAGAAATTGAAATGAAATTAAAAAAATGCATTTAGAAACTCTAATCAAGCTTTTTGAAACCCTGAATTCAAATCAAACAAAAAAATTGAATTTGAAAACCCTAGTTTGAATTGAAACGAAAAAATTGCATTAAAAATCCCTAGAAATTGAAACCCTAAATTATTGGAAAATTGTTAAAACCCTAAATTGAAATCGAACAAATCATTTTGATTTTGAAAACTAGGTAATTTCAAGCTCAAAAAAATTCATTTGCATTGCTTAAATGTTTTAAATTTTATTTGCATTGTATGGAAAAAACAATATGTTAAACTTTAGTTTCAATGTTAAATTATAATTAGATTAGAAAAAAAAATGTTAAAGAATAGTTAAAATTCATAAATTCTATCTTGATGTTTGTTTGCAAATTTAGTTAGAAAATTCGTAAATCTAAGCACATACAATCGATTCCAATTGGCACTAACTTTCAATTCTAAATTATTCTAAGGGCCATCCAAACTTCACCCTAAGTTTGCTAAACCCTAGACCCTGAACTGTAAAATCTAAACCCTCAACACTAAAGCATTTGAATTTTGTCTTAGGACCTTAAAATGAAATTTGGTTGCCTTAAAAAACCCTTTGTTGTCACCATTCAATAGAGCTTTTTGTAATGTTTTCACTTATTTGAACACATAATATAAAACCTTTTGGTTTCTACAAGTTTATGAAGAGTGGATGATCACTCTCTATGACACTTAGACATGATCATTATGGATCTAAATCATTGGAAGAAAACTTTATTTTATTATATCCACAAGATAGGAGAGCGCGAGTGAAAGTGCTATGGGTAAAGTTTCTTTCATTGGACATACCTAAAATTATGTAGGTTCAATGTCAAGAATGGGTCTATTTGGTAGATTTATGAAAACTATTATGAATTTCTAGAATACCATAAAAGTATAATTATAGCAATTCCATTTGGAAACACTTGGGTATATATGATATGAAATTTAAATCTAGTAAGGTGTCTATTATATAGGAGAGTTGATATTACATGGAAAGAGGTTTGCATGGGAATATATGTATTAAGAAACACATACCATGACCTCTATAGGGATTTTAAGATGTGATCCTAGATAATAATCCACCCATCCTTAATCATAATGGATTCTTTAGCAATTAAGAGAGATTCAATAACCATAAAATTACCTATATTTTGATAGTATATAATTTATGTGGAAGGCTAGAAATGCATCAATAAGGAGACCAAGATGGAACCATTTAACACCTAGAAGGTACACCTATTACATGGGAAAGGGAGGAGGTACATGATGATAGGTTGGAGGAACTACATGCTATTATTACAATTTAGAGATAGGAGGAGGATTCATATAAAAGAAATATAATTAAATATTTATATTATTTAATATACTATATTTAATAAATATTAATATAATATAATATATTAAATAATATAAATATTTAATATGATAAAATATAATATAAGATTACAATTAAGGATAGGTAATGTTACAATTTACTTGGGGTTTTAATGAGGATTAGGCTTAAGATTCAGTTTAGTTAGGTTACAATTAGGAATATATAATAAATATTAAAATAATTATAATACAAATATAAATTAATTTAAATATAATATAATTTAATATAATATAACATAGGAATACATTTAAGATTAGGTGAAGGTTATAATTTAATTAAGTTTCAATTAGGTTTACAATTCAATTAGGATATGGTTAGGGGTGGGGATCATTTAGCATTCTATTATGGTTAGAGTATGGGTTACATTTAAGATTATTGTTATTTTTGTGATATGTATAGATTTATTCATTTTTAACATGATATGTTTTTTTTTATTAGAGGGGTAAACACTTTTGACCCAGAGCTAGATGGAACCAATGAGGCTATAGTATGACTAAATTTGGACCTCACTAGACATCTAGATCCCCTTAAGCCATCCTATTACCCTAAATTGTAAATTGATTTCTTAAGGGGTCCCAATATGACATTTCTTAAGGGGATCAAAGAAGTTCTTAAAATTTGGTGAAGTTGCCCAAGGCAACCAAATTTAACAATAATAAGATCGTGCAAGATTATAATATGAATGAAATTTCATGATCTAAGTTGGTCAGTTGAAACAAGAGTAGATCTCAATCAACTATTCCACAAGAAAATGTTCTTCACTAACTTTCAAGTTCATTAAATATTCCAAGGGGCACCAAAAATTCACCCTAAGTTTTGTAAACCCTAAATCCTGAACTCTAAAATCTAAACCCTAAACACTAAACCATTCATTTTGTTCTACCCAAGACCTTAAAGTGAAATTTGGTTGTCTTAGGAAAATCCACCAAATTTCATTCCCTTATGCCATGTAATTTTGTCATAGGATCTTACTACATATATCCCCTTAAGTTATTCTATTACCCTAAACCCTAAACCCTAAACCCTAAACTCTAAACTCTAAACCCTAAACCCTAAAGCCATCATTTTTTCTTAGGCTCTTAATGAAATTTGGTTGCCTTAGGTAACTCCACCAAATTTCATTCCCTTATGCCATGTAATTTTTTCCTAGGATCTTACTACATATATCCCCTTTAGTTATCCTATTACCCTAAACCCTAAACTCTAAAATCTAAACCCTAAACCCTAAAGCCATCATTTTTTCTTAGGCTCTTAATGAAATTTGGTTGCCTTAGGCAACTCCACCAAATTTCATTCCCTTATGCCATGTAATTTTGTCCTAGGATATTACTACTTGTAGATCCCCTTAAGCTATAAAATTACCCTAAACCCTAAAGTCTAAAGTCTAAACCCTAAACCCTAAAGCCATAATTTTTTCTTTAAAGGCTCTTAATGAAATTTGGTTGTCTTGGGCAACTTCACCAAATTTCATTCACTTGAGCCATGTCATTTTCTCCTAGAACCTCACTAGACGTAGATCCCCTTAAGCCATCCTGTCACCCTAAATCGTAATTCGATTTCTTAAGGGGTCCCAATATGACATTTCTTAACGGGATCAAAGAAGTTCTTAAAATTTGGTGATCAAATTTGCCCAAAGCAACCAAATCTAACAATAATAAGATCCTTCAAGATTATAATATGAATGAGATTTCATGATATAGGTTGGTTAGTTGAAACAAGAGTAGATCTCAATCAACTATTCCACAAGAAAATTCTCTTCACTAACTTGCAAGTTCATTATATTCCAAGGGGCACCAAAACTTCACCCTAAGTTTTGTAAACCCTAAACCCTAAACTCTAAAATCTAAACCCTAAACACTAAACCATTCATTTTGTCCTACCTAACCTTAAAGTGAAATTTGGTTATCTTAGGAAAATCCACCAAATTTCATTCCATTATGCCATGTAATTTTTTCCTAGGATCTTACTACATATATCCCCTTAAGTTATCCTATTACCCTAAACCCTAAACTCTAAAATCTAAACCATAAACCCTAAAGCCATCATTTTTTCTTAGGCTCCTAATGAAATTTGGTTGCCTTAGGAAACTCCACCAAATTTCATTCCCTTATGCCATGTAATTTTGTCCTAGGATCTTACTACATGTAGATCCCCTTAAGCTATCCTATTACCCTAAACCCTAGACTCTAAAGTCTAAACCCTAAACCCTAAAGCCATCATTTTTCTTTAAAGGCTCTTAATGAAATTTGGTTGCCTTGGGAAACTTCCTGGAATTTTATTCACTTGAAACCATGTCATTTTCTCCTAGGACCTCACTAGACGTAGATCCCATTAAGCCATCCTGTTACCCTAAATCGTAATTCAATTTCTTAAGGGGTCCCAATATGACATTTCTTAAGGGGATCAAAGAAGTTCTTAAAATTTGGTGATCAAAGTTGCCCAAGGCAACCAAATTTAACAATAATAAGATCCTGCAAGATTATATAATATTAATAGTTAATTGTATTTTCATTCAAGTAACATGTACCTTAGACATAAATGAGGCTTACATATAATTTCATCATTTGTATTCAATTATTTAAGGCCATTTATATTGAATGGTTTAAAGGTATTTCCTAAACATGTATCTTACATCTTGAAATTACAAATCTAATGAAGGTTCACTCATATCTTA
>VDFB02130269.1:0-19566 GCA_007258455.2 Sequoia sempervirens | reverse complement strand
TGGCCTAGAATTCAAGGGCGACATGGTTTTATAAGCTAGAAAACTCAAAATTTTGCCTAACTGTGTTGGAGCAACCTAGTCTTGTTCTTGGGTGGCCTCATCCCCATAAAAATCTCAGAATATAAATCCTCTTAACCAATTATATTTAGAGTTTTTCTAAGCATTATTACCTTGTCAAATATTTTTTATTCCTTGTACTTTTTCTTTTTCGATCGTTCTAGTCATCTGAACCTTCGAAACCTAGTCAAACATTCTCCAACTCTAAACTTGCTTTCTCCTTGAATTTTTGGGACTTCATTTGGAAAATTTTGTAAATGAAAGTTTCTCACCATAGTCTTGGGGTCATATTAGTACTTTTAACTAGTACTCAAGTGTCTTCATTGAGGACTTATGTCATCTCCTACATCGTTTTATGTGTAACCTTCTAAAATGACCTAGTTGTCAAACCTAGGAATTGGGAGATGGTTGTTTTAGTCTTGTGAAGGCTATAGAAGGTTGGAACCTTTTGTGTCTAGTTCTGAAAGTATTCCCAACATTTTGAATAGGTTAGGGATGTGTGGGGTGTTAGTCTTTCACTTCTGCAATGCCACATTGTGACAAGACGTTATTAGTAAAAATAATGTGCCTAATTGCATTAATGTCCTTGAGTGTTATATGTTGTACTTAAAAAATTATCCCATGTATTTTATATTTTTTCATGTGGGTTCCATGGTCATGTGATCATTGTCCAAGTCTAGTGGTAGCAATCATTTTTTATGAGACTCAACACTATCCTTTATTTGAGCTGAAAATAGACATTAGTCCAAGGGTTGAAGTGGTGTTGATTTCTAAAATTGAATCAAGAGATGATATTAATTCTTAATTTTGGTAGAGGTAGTTTCTTATGTGTAATTTTTTCTATGTACATGGAAACCATAACTTGCATATACATGGAAATCAAATATGATCGTGTTCTTTAGCTACAAGTAAAACATATTTTTAAATAGCGTATTAATGTAATGATTGGTTCCAATAGAAAGAGATAAGTGCTACTACAACTCTGAGGTCCTCATAAATACACTACTAGAGCTAAGTAAATTATGAGAATATTTTAAACTATTTAAGCTACCAATACACATAAAATATTGATATATTGATCTTGATAAGGTCATGAAGGCATACAAAATGTCATCAAAATGTCATACAATGTCATGAGGCCAATATATTGTCTCTCTAAATAAAAAATATCATTGATACATATATCCATACAAATTACAATACCCATGTTCCATGTACATGCATAAAAATTAAATTCATCTATTAATCTTGAACACTATTCTTCAAGCATCTAGCCTCTTTAGCTCGACTATATATTGAACCTCATTCCCTTGTACCACTTGTTGTCTTGTGTAATTCTAATCTCCTATGCTCACTATTTTGTATATCAACTTATACAAAAAATAAAAAAATAGATCCTATGCCAAAGTATGTAACTATAAAAATTATTTAAAATGTTATTATTATACATTCTTGCAACATATTTGTAGTCTAGTTCTTCTTGCCTATGACACTAAACATCTTTAAGAGAGGTTTTTCCTTGCACATGGGTGTTTACATCAATATATAACATAAAAAAGACATATATATCAATTATGTGGTATTTATTACCTATTTGTATCCATTGACACAAAATAATCATTATTAAACATATATGTTCATGGCATACTTGTGTTAAGGACGTTGATGATGAAATTGTAGCACTACCACCAACATCCAAATTTTCTCATATACCAAGAGGTGTAATAATTGAAATTTTCAACTAAACAAACAATAATAGATTAAACTCATAAACACAAATATCATAAATAATAAATTTCAAAATTTAAAAAAAAAAAAAATTAAATGTGTTATAGTGTACTTGAGTAAATCAAGTGTCACAACCATCCATATCAACACACATGCTAGATAGTGATGTCTAGTGCTCGACTATTCAACAAAAAGTTGTATTTTTAAATATTAAACATTATTTTGAATATAAATTATTATTTTATTTTTATACAATTTTTTACCTTTAATACAAATGTAACTATACAACTTGTTGGAGGGAATATTGATGTCATACCACCCTCTGACATTACACCTTGAAATGCATAATGTTTGTATCAATTTAATTCAATTATATAATTAAAAATCTATTTATATTTACAAATTTTTTGTATAATATATAAAATGTTATAAATCAAAATACATGTATGTCACTAGGATACACATCATCTAGCATCTCATCATTCATCACCATATTATCTGATGTAGAACCTCAAGCACTATCTATACTCCCAAAAAATTTAAAATGACAATGATTACACTCATGGTAGGTTCGATCCTCTACACCCTCCACATCACTATCTCTTCCAACTCATAGACTACACTAGTTCAAGCATAGGTGAGAGCTAGGGGCACTAGCACTAGATGGTCGAGTCACTAGATCATCTGCTAAAGAAAAAGGCTAGGCTATTTGTGTGTGATTATTTATAAGTGTGTTTATTAAAGGCTAGAAATTGCATGGAGAGTTTGCATCTCCATAGCCTCCTTGATGACTAATGGAATCGTCACATGATGAATATTTTTTTGTGCTAGTGGTCTTTGTTGTTGGAAATTTCCTACCTGACAAGCTCCCAATCTATCTTGGGAAGAACCTCCACTTCTACCCTAGAACTCCTTCATAATAAATATTTGGGAATTTTATTAAGAAGAAACTCATAGGTTAGTCAAAGATCATCCACCACCTATCCCAAAAATTATTTTTTATCTCATCATGATTGCACCAATGTATTAGAAATCTCCTCAAAGTCACAATAAGGTGTCCATTGGTTCTAGGATCTATACAAAGAGATAGGTTTTTTTTTTTTGTTATGTCTTTCTTTTTCACTTCATCATAGGATAATTTTGTCATATAAATTTACAGCATGAATCTTTATATTTTTACCATTGATTTATTTGATGTGTCATTGTGTCAACATTAGTAATCATTGCTTCTAATCATGAAGTAAGTGATTTGTGATGGGGATTTGATGTTCAAGCCTTCAATTTGGAAACCAATAAATTTGTTAAAAGTCTTGGGGGAGAGTTAGATATTGTAAGGTTTTCTTCAAGCATTTCTTATATTTATTTAGTTGATTCATAATGATTAGTGAAATGTAAAATAGTCAGCCCTATTTGAATTTCATTTTTGAAATTTTAAGAGTTAAATTTGTGGATATATAATCAATTCAACACCAATAGAATTGAGCCAAGATAGAAATAATGGTAATGTCTATTTAAGAAATAAATGTCCACATATATATGGTGCAAAAAATATTAGGTGTATGGGAATATATCTATAAACATGGATAAGATATGATTAAATATGTAGAGATATAATTAAAGAGGAATAAGTGAAGGCTAGAGGAATGAACTCAGTACATATAAATTTATGTCATTTTTAAAATATTTATATAGAAAAAAAATCGTAAAATAAAAAATAAAATTATATGAGAATTTTCATGACTATATAAATTTCATCACTACAAATAAATATTGCTGAATTATTATATATATGATAAAATAAATAACATATTTCTCAACCTTTACAATATATTTATACTTTTATTTGTGTGTATTTTCTTAAGTTACTATGGAACTTATGAAACTTGTATTCTTCATGTAATTATAACATGACTAGTGATAAATATAATGAAAGGCCCCTAAATTTTTAATAAAATGTTGGAAAATTTTCACTAAGTGCATTAATTTTCATAGTTAACCTTTCCTTTTTTGGAAGAAATTTTTTTTTTTGGTAAATTTATGTGTATCACTAGAAACTTGTGTATTTTATTTTTGCGAATACTACATAAGTGTGCTAATGTGGTGAATCTTTTCTTTTGATTTTTTTTTTTCCTATGGAAATATATAATTAACATAGGCTAACCATTAAAATGTAATTTTATCTAAATTATCGGTTCATCAATATTCACATAGTTTCTTGGTATAAACCTTCATATATTCTTTTTTTTTTTTTGTAATTATAGAGTGATGGCTTATGGTGGAAATCACTCATGGGGTCAAAGGTAATTCCCCCTTGCAAGGATCAAGGGGTAGCAACCTAATGCACTCTTTTTGAGATATAGGGAGGATCAAGGATTGAAGTCCCTCACCAATAAGCACAAATATACTTTTGGAAAGTTATTCAAGCACACATGATTTTTTTTTTTAAATATTGTGCCATATAAAGAAGATAATTTTGAATGATTATACACTTCCTATTTATTCTCTAATCTATTTGTTATAATTTCAATCTAAAAAATAATATGCATGTGTGATTTAAAATTTTTAGCCAACCCTTGATTTCTATTGCACAGTTAAACTATATAAAAAAATAAATTCTAAGTTGATTGAACATTTAAATTGTACATGTATATTAATTCTTAGAAAAAAAATGGAATTATCATATTAGATAGGAAATAAATTGTGAGAAAGGAAGATTGGTGTCCGTGTCCCCAAAAATAATTGAGAATGTAATATTAGTGTAGAATATAATTTAAATTTGTAATTTTATTACAAAATTCATTCAATAAGGATCCAATAATCGATTCTTTACTATGGAAAAATAACCCAGTTTATAAGTTTAATGAAATAATGTTCAATAATTACTAAAATAAATTTGACTAAAAATGTGGTTGTTTAATTTCCCTAATCATTTTTCCTAGTTACAAAAAAATTGAGGCCCAAATTTGATCTATTTCCATTTGACAAGGATACACCATTAAAAGAATTCATAAAAAAAACTCATCATATTTTAACAGTGAAAATATATACCACTTTGTCCACATCTTGAACCAATGATTATAACAATCTATGGTCTAACCTACAAGCCATGACTCATATGCTAAAATGATAGGGTTAGTCACATTGTATTTGTTTGTGGCCAAGTATACTACCCTTCCTTAATTTGGGCACTAAGGAATGATCATAAGTTATTCTTTACACCATTTCTTTGGTCTATAAGTGAAATAATAACTATAAAAGAAAAAGAAAAAAAACAGTGTCATGTGTACTAAAATAATGATTCACTCACTATCATGCTTCATAACTATTCTATACAAAATTTTGTATTTCACCAATTACTTGTGCATATTACCTTCCAAATAGCTATTAATCCTAGTTTTACATTGCAATAAAGAATTTTTTTTCTTGTATGGATACTAACCAAATAAATTAATTATGAGTCACCATATAATTCCACCAGTCTATCAACCTCAATCTATGAAAAAAATAGCAATGAACCTTAAAGGGTATGTATCTCACATGAAAGGTCTTGGTAGGTTAATATTCCACTTTGAAAGTGTTACACAACTTCATCCATGATACAAGATGAACTAAAATCCATATAGAAAATATACACAAATGTTAGCTTTTTATTTTTTTGATAACCTAGAGGTATCCCCAAAGCCATCCAAATCCTACTTGGGGGCCATTGTGACTCTACCCAGTGATTCTTGACCGACCCCTTCCCTGGTATTACTTGAGTACCAGGTTTTGGGGGCCAAAAGAGGTGAGCGAAGGTTAGACTAGTCCTTTGGAGGTTGCAAGTTGGGCTTGATTAGACCTACAACCATTTATATCCAGCTGACAAGAGTCGAACCTTGGACCTACATGGGACAAAACCAAAGCCATAGCGCAACTTTGCCAATTGTTCGAGCTTTTGGGAAAACCCACAAATATTAGCATTTGATTGAAAATTTTCTACACATGACATAGAAAAATCACTAAAAATATAGACATCACTAATAAGTGTGTTGTCTTTTAAAGCTTTAAATCTAGAGCCAAGGAACATCAATAAGTATTGGACAACTCGTGACCAATTCATTAAAGTTCTACAAAAAAAATCTTCTTTTAAGGATTACCTAATCAAGGGTTGTGTTCACAAAGATCTTTTTAATTATAAAATTAAATAAAACTAAAGAATAGGCACAAGTCTTCAAGAACCATAGCCAAGATATTATTAATTCCTAATATTAAAACATATTTCATCTTAAAACTAGTTGCAAATAAAGTTTTACTATCTCCTATTAGTAGATAGACATACTCTTTTATATCCTTTAAAACATAACACACATTTGATTACCATATAAGTGAACGCATCTTACCATACATACACACACATACAAGAGACAATACACCAAAATGATCCTCTATACCTTTATTGATACTATGTTGCATAAGACAAGGCACAAGTTACATCTATAGACCATAAGATTGTGGATAAACCTAAAAATTACTCCTAAAATAGCAATCTAGAGATGTAATTATAATGAAATTTATTTAACCTCTTACTTCTTAAATCCATACCCACTTCAATAGGTAACTTATTCAAATCTTGTAAGGAGGAAGAGAGAAGACATAAAACCATAGAAAAAATTAGAGCTACATGTATATAAATTACAAATAAGATATAGGTGTATCTAAAAGTAAAACTTCAACAATCCATCTCTAAAATATAGCAACCTGGAAGCAACAAGAAGACACCAATACAAAGGTACATCTTGTAATTTATTTAAATTTTTGTAAAAATGAATCAACTTCCTATTACATCAAGTCAAAAAATGTTGGACAAGAAAACTATTAGATTAGCTCAAAGATTCCCCTAAATTGTTAAAATATACCATGGAAACATGAAGTTAAATACCACACTCAGATTAAATATCCTTCATTTTTCTTATAAAGTATATTCTTATTACTTATAGATTTTTTCATTCATCACTTAATTCTATAAATCAACCTAAGAAACTCTAGATATGCTAATTTTTTTATGGACCAATATCTAGAGGATCTTCCATTCATACATATTTAGATTTAAGTTACAATCCACCTCATGGGAATAAGATATCAATCATGTCACATTACATAACTATAAGTTTAATTTGTAGTCACTTGTTTGGATAAGCATACATTTATAGAGAGATGGATAGATTTGCAAGAGCAGGGAGTTTTTGCAATCACTTGTTTGGATCAACATACCTTGGTAAAGGTAGTACTACACTTGTAAGAGTCAAGAGTTTCACCTTGTATCAATAAATTTTTACTTTAAATATGTTAGAACATTCAATTCATATATATAAGTAAAATATAATAGGAATAATGGTACAAATTGGTGTGATCATGTGTTAATTTTAGCCCACACAATCAATATACGTAGAAAAAATTGGCTATCCATTAATGGAAATGGTTCCAAAAAGAAGAGCATAGGGGAAAGAGCATGTGTCAAATTAAGAAACTAATTGATGCAGGAGCGTCACTTTCATGTATTGCTTTTATGCCCATTTTGATGTTAGGAGTCTTTGTTAAGGTCTTAGGAGGTCCATAGGGATCCTTATCCAATGGTTTTGATAGGTTGAATAGGCTATAATTCAATTTTTTTGGTTTCCTGCCAAAATGTAAATTTAAATTTCTAGGAGGATTTTGGCTTGCCACAAGGATGAGGATTGTTCTCAACTCTTGTTTTTGGATTTCTTGAGTCTAATAAGGTCTTAAAGGACTATGGGAATCATGTAAGGTCTATTTTTGTTTTGTTTCTTAGTTCATGGTTAAAATGTTGCAAAAAGAGAGCATAAATGTCAAGTTTATTGGCATAGCTATTAGGTTTATTGGGGAAAAAGGTCATATCCTTGGTGGTAACCATATTTTTGTAAGTTCGCCACATTGAATCAATGAAAATATACGCTTCAAGAATTGGTTGAGAATTTGTTTTACAAGAAAGCCTTGTTTTGTCAATTTTATGACAAGATATTCCAATTCAAATATTTTTAGTAGCTAGATACATCTTCCTATAGCTTAAATAAATGAACTCAAGTTGACCCCAAGAAGAATTAGCCATCAGTAAAATATATTCTATAGTTATCACATTAATAATAAGGAAAAATAGGGATGAATGTCAATAATTTCCCACCATAAAAGGAAAATAAAAACCACCTCAAAATGAATGGGCCTTACTATAATATTTGAGCTTCATGCAAAGAATGTTCATGTGCACAACCTTTAATTTTCTAATATGTACAAATTTATTAAAACCATTGGCAAATAAGAAAACTTACTAGAAGATGATGAATGACAAATGATTAGTGTTCACATAATCTTGATTCTTATTCTTGTCTTGTGCATAGTAACATAATTTTTCATTTTGAATGGAAGCTAAGTATTGGTACTAAGTTTCAGATTCTATTTATAATGCATTTAATCCATAAGATAGTGAGATAGCTAAAAGGAGCATAGAAACTATGTTCGCAAGATCAACAAGTTCACGGGGAAAAAATAGCATCATCCAAGAAAATTCAATATAAGAAGAAAAGGTTTCTAATTTATTATTCTTGTGAAAATATCCAGTGTGATAAGAAATTGCCCCCAATCCATATGAGGAAATCTTAGAAAGATAAAAAATTATTCTAAAGATTTTTTTATCAAAATGGGTCTTGTAATATTCATTGTTGTTAGGATAAAAAGTATCTTCTAAAGTCCAAGGCCATTCAATGGTTATGTGCTTAATGGGGCATGCCTTATTCAATTTAATTTTTTTTCAAATGACCTTATAATTATCATCTTCTTTAGTAACATAAGTCACTAAATTAACATATAAGCATTTTCATTATATAAAACAAGAGGGAGGAATGGCATCAGGAAAATTCACTGCATTTTTATTATATTTTTATTATCATAAATCAAATTATTCTTTTGTAAAAAAATATTCAAAGTTTTGGAAATATATATTAAAAAATGTTAATGCGATTAATTTTCAGCAGCGGTGAATCATTGGTGGTGAATTTTCCTTGAGGTGAATTTGTCATGGCGGTGAATTTTCCCACGGTGAATTGCTAGCGGTGAATTTTCCTAGAGCCTCAGAGGAATCAATGCCTTCTAGTCAGTAGAGAAACATCCAAAATGTACCAAACTAATTATTTTGAAACCTTGTGTAATGGTACCACATGATATTTTCTATGTCACCTCAATTCCTTTATTTGTGCTTTTATAAATTTATTGGGCCCCACCATTAATGCCAATTCATATTGCTCAACCAATAGCCTAACAATACAAATTTGTTAAATTGACAATATTTATATCTTGAAAGATGCCATCATGTGGTTCTTTATACATTGGATCAATGCCTCTACAATAATCTTCAACCTACTTTATTTCTTGTGAACCAAGACTTGTTTTCTAAGATAAAAACTTCATCCAATCATAGAACATTTCAACCCTATTGATTTGACAATGTTGATATCATTGTGCAAACTATCAATTTAATATTGTATCAATAGCCAACACAAAAACTAACTTTTATAAAAAAGAAATGAAACTCCTATGAAAATTGAAAATCCTTACATAGCCGCAAATATCTTTGATAGAACTAGCATTTTGAAAACTAAAGAATACGCCACATCAAAAATATAAGAAGCTTAGCTCGAAGGATTTAGTATCCTTTGAAATTGTTATTGATCTACTTTATTTCTTGTGAAGCAAGACTTGTTGTTTTCTAAGATAAAAACTTTATCCAATCATAGAACATTTTAACCCTATTAATCTGACAATGTTGATATCATTGTGCAAACTATCAATTTGATATTGTATCAATAGCTAGCACAAAAACTAACTTTTGTAACAAAAAATGAAACTCCTATGAAAATTGCAAATCCTTACATAGCCGCAAACATCTTTTCAGATAGAACTATCATTTTGAAAACTAAAGAATATGCCACAACAAAAATATAAGAAGCTTAGTTCGAAGGATTTAGTATCCTTTGAAATTGTTATTGATCAAAAAATGGTGAACAAAGAAAAAATATCTAAGCTGATCAAAGAGAAAAATGTATTATGATATTGCTATTAGGATTCAACCGTGTAGTTTCGAGTCAAACTCATTGACCCATGTTTCATGAGTAGTGGTTCAACAAGAACCCATCTCTCATGATATCGAATGGTCCACTTAGCACTCATTGCATCTAGGTGATGCTCCAGAGGTGAAACAGTCGTCCGAGGTCACCCATCCGATCTGCTCAGCTCAAGCGCGCAACTTGGGGAGTTTTCTCCAAGGTTAAGCTCGCTTGAGTTGTTACCCCATTTGCACACCTCCTACTTATCAATTGATGAGCTAAAGGGGCTCTATTATGAATGGTTCATAAGGCACAACACTTGCTGAAGGTTTTGCAAATGGGGTAACAACTCAAGCGGGCTTAACCGGAAAAACTCTGCGGCAGAGCAGTGGGGATAGTGACCTCTGGGAGAACCCATGCTTGAGCATCATCCTAGATGCAATGAGTGCTAAGTGGACCATTCGATATCATGAGAGATGGGTTCTTGTTGAACCACTACTCATGAAACATGGGTCAATGAGTTTGACTCGAAACTACACGGTTGAATCCTAATAGCAAATCATAATTTGACACGCTGTGGAAAAATACCTCCTACTTACCAGAAAAATGTATGTTTCTAGATATGCTACATTAAAAATATATTTGAAATTATTAATATATACTTTATTTTTGTTAAGTAAAAAATATGATTGTGTTTAGATATGCTACATTAGGTGATTGCAAATAAAGCAACAACATGCTAATAATACCTAACAATAACACATGTATAAACTCCTTCAAATTAAATAAGGAAATATTAAATATCGATAAGCATTACAATCTTGAATCAAACATGCTATATGTGATATGTAATACATACTTCATTGTTTCTCAAAATCCAAAAAAAATCTTCTTTAAATGTCAATTTCAATAATATAAAGTAATCTTGGAATCAAATAAATAAAATGTGAAATGCAATGAATCTAGATTTTCTCCCTCCTCTCAAAGCTAATTTTAAGAGCTACTAGACAACTAGAAAGTAGAGATGGAAAATAAATTAAATCTATATATATATGAAGGTCACTTTTCTGATCTGAAAATTATAACTCAACGTTAAAACGGATAGAGTAAAAGTGTTCAGCAAAAACGAACAATTTTTTCAAGGATTTAAAAATAAACAAAGAATCCTACATATTTACACATCTTATCCTCAGTGGCCACCTGCATACTTCAATATCACCAAGAAAAGCTTAAAAATATGTCTCTAGTCTGTTAGTCACTGTGCTTCGAAGCAGATTATTCCTCATAATTTCTAGTGCTGTTGCCACCTCTTGCGCTGTGGGTCGTTGCAAAGGTGATTCATTTGAACAAACCAAGCCCATGTGTATGAAAGGAATAAGAACCATATTTATTTCATATTCCTCTAAATCTCTTATCACTTTCTGGTCAACGATCTCCTGCACTCTATCAGGAAAATGCATGCTGACCCACTTATGGAGGTTGAATTCTCCCATAAACATATCATCAGTTGGACTCTTTCTGGCTATCATCTCTAACAACACAATACCATAGCTGTAAATATCACCCTTTGTCGAAATCTTCCCACTCATGCCATACTCTGCATCGAACAAACAAAAAAGAGTTTTCCTGTCAGATCGGATCATATACATGGCAATAAGAGCAGATAATTATGTAGCACATCAGTACCTGGTAGAATGTAGCCGATGGATCCTTTGAGAGAAAGAATTGAAGTCAATGATTCTAAGGACTCTGGCCCACAAATCAATTGAGCGATGCCAAAATCGGCTACATGGGCTGTCAAATCCTCATCCAGGAGAATATTGCTTGGCTTTATATCACAGTGTACAACTTGCACTGAACAATCATGATGTAGATATTCCAATCCATGGGCTACATCTAATGCTATGTTTACTATGTCTCTCAGGTCCAGCAAACAACTATCTGAAAACAATAGTTTCCCCAAATTTCCTCTAGACATGAGTTGGAGAACTAACACTTTATTTTCAGTTTCTGAACAAAAGGTTATGATGTTAACTAGATTCCTGTGCCTAGAGTTTCCCAAAACTTTGCACTCTGCAATAAAACTCTTCCAGGCCCTTTCGTTTTGCATGTTGAGGACCTTGAAAGCAGCGACTGTACCATCATTTAAAATACCTTTATAAACAGAGCCAAAGCTACCGGTACCTAACAAGTTCTAACCATCAAATCCATTAGTTGCTTTAATGATTTCTTGATACGAAATTCCCCTGTGAGCAATGAGATTTATCTTTGGAAGATCTGTAGAGTCGCCATGACTCATCCTCTCAATATGCAAGTAATGTCTCCTGCAAATTAATCCCCCTATTAGCAAACACATTACAATGGCAACTGCTCCCGCTGCCAATGCAATTGTTCGAACTTTACTTCTAGGGTTTTCACCTAAAGTAATGACAAGTGGACACGAGCGAATATGTATCCATTCTCCACAAAGAAAAGAATTTCCTATAAATGATGCTGCTGTGAAACTTTGGAAGGCACCTTCTTGTGGGATTTCTCCACTCAAGTTGTTGAAAGACAAGTTCATATACTCCAACATCTTCAGATTTCTTAAAGACACAGGTAATGGTCCTGAAAGGTTGTTATAAGACAGGTCCATATCCACTAGGTTATTTAAGTCACCAAGAGAATTTGGAATTTGGCCTTGTAATTTGTTTGAGGAAAGATTTAGATGCTGGAGGTTTGAACAGCTTCCCAGTGTGGCTGGAATTTGACCTTCCAACCTATTTGCAGAGACATCTATACCTTGGACATTCACCACCCTTCCAATTTCCAGAGGCAATTGTCCTTCTAATGAGTACCCTGACAAGTTGAAATAGAACTGTAAATTGGGAAGAGAGGCCACTTCAGGGGGTAGTTGTCCAGTGAATAGACTGTTGGAAAGGAACAGCAGCTCCAATTTATAGCATTGCCCCAAACTAGCTGGTATCCTCCCTGACGGTTGTGATGAAGCATAAGGTGTCTGAGTTGTTGAAGTCGAGCAATGGTGTCAGGGATGTCTCCAGAAAGCATGTTATGGCTCACTGATAGCTCCCCAAGCTCTGCTATTTCACCAATCTCGCTAGGTATGCTTCCTTCTACCATGTTGTTGTCCAGCCATAATCTTTGCAACTTTTCAAGATTCCCCAATGAGGACGGGATCTGGCCCGTAAACAGATTAGAAGAAAAATCTATCTGAGTCAAATTGGTTAGGTTGGCAATCTGTGAAGGTATAAATCCTGTTATATTATTTCCATTTAGTAAAAGCACAGACAGATTTGTGGGGAGTTGTTCTGGGATGTGTCCTGTCAAATAATTGTCATGGAAACGCAATTCATTCAAGTGGGTGCAGTTGGACAGAGCTAACAGAATGGGGATTGTGGTAGAGCTGCCACTAACAAGTCGATTAGAAGATAAACTCAGAAATTCAAGGTGGGAAAGCTTGCTGAACTCCAATGGCACAACCCCTGTCAGGTGATTTAACTCTATGTCCAGATTAACCATTTGGGAGCAATTGACAAGCGATGTTGGAATAGCACCTTTGAGGTTATTACCCCATAGATAAAGTATTTGCAATTGAGCCAACTTCCCCAACTCAGATGGGATCTCACCATTCAAGTTGTTGCTGTGGAGATCTAATTCAGTGAGGGCCGATATGTTTGAAAGGGAAGATGGAACAGGGCCTGATATATTATTTTCAAATAAGTAGAGCGACTGCAATCCATTTAGCTGTCCTAATTCTTGGGGAATTAGGCCTTGGAGATGGTTAGTTTCCAGAAACGTCCTATTTAGAGAAGAAAGATTTGCTAAAGATGACGGAATGGTACCTGTGAGGTTGTTAGCTCCCAACATAAGAACTTGAAGTTTTGTGAGGCCACTCATCTGTGGTGGAATGCTTCCTGTCAAATGATTATCCGCTAGAGACAATTGTATTAAGTCCTTGCAAGCAGAGAGATTCAATGGAATTGGACCGTGAAGTTTATTGAGTGATAGATATAGTAGTTGCAGGCGCTGTAGTCTCCCTAATTCCTGTGAAATTTCTCCAGTGAGGCTGTTGTTATAGAGATAGAGTTCTTTTAAAAAGGAGAGGTTTCCAATTGCAGGAGAAACATAGCCTTGTAATTGGGAGCTCTCAAGACTGAGGGACTCTACTCTCTGGGCTGCTGCATCACAACCAACTCATGTCCAGTTGCAGAAGGGAATACTGGGGACCCAATTCGCAAAAACATTCAGATGATCCAAGGTGATTGAATTCTTGATTGCAATGAGACTTTGTTGATCAGAGTTTGATTGGGCAGCAATTTTGGTAGGAGTGTGTCATGTCCCCTTCTCAGTGACATCTCTCAGACGACAGGATTGGCCTATCATACGACCCTCGTAGGCCGATGGACTGGAAAGGGGGTCACTTCGGAGCTTGGCTCAGCTTCAGTCAGCAGGGATTGATCAGTTGTCTTTCGTTCTGGCTCGATCGGAGGTCATTTGCAGAATTGCTATTTTTAGCAGTTCTTGGCAGGCAGTGCGGGACCACTGCTATTTTTAGCAGTTTGGCTGTGGCGGCATCAGGGATCACTTCAGAGTTCGTCAGCATCAGACGGAACAGGAAACGGACAAGTGACGGGAGAAATATTAATATTTAATTATATTGATTAAATATTAATTATTTAATGTTTATATTATAAAGTTATAATTTTAAATTATAACTTAAGTGATTGCCTTGAGGGGTGCGCCCATCATCAGAAGGGGCCAGTTTCACATTTGATTTAAATTAAAATATTCAGCTGAGAACTATGGAGAATTAAAAAGATTAAAATATGAATATTTTAATGAAAACCCTATTCTTAAGGAAATCGCACTTTTCAGCCTTAAGAGGGTTTTGCATTGGGATTTGTGCCATTATGAGATTATTGAGTTTGATTATTGATCAATTTTGGTCTGAGCCTGAGACTTAGGGTTTCATGTTCGTTTGCCTTGGGGAACGAGCCATCTCCAACGGAAAGCAATTCAGAGAGTGTGCAATATCACTTGATCTATTGCCACAGAGGTTTTCTCATACAGAGGAAATCACAGAACTACAGAGCTAATTCATTTACAGAGGTTTCAGCTTAATCCTTCATCCAGAGATCATCAACTGACTTGGTCGCACCTTATTCAGAGACTTAGGCAATGTATTGAGGGGGCCGTACCAAACATTGAAGCTGCTGTACCTGGCCGTACATTTACCAGGCCGTACCATCTGGCTGGAGCCGTCCTTTGTTTAGAAGGTGAAACGCCTTCTCCATTGGTTTCTACACACTCCCAGTATTGGCGCCTTTGCTTTGAGCAACAACAGACATCATCAAACGGAGGGATAGAAGAGTATTAATTGCAGCCGTACAATTTCTGTACTTCAGCTGTAGCAGCAAATAACCAGGTTTTCTCTTCAATTAAATATTGTTATTCTTTGATGCATGTGCCAGATCTTAATGTATTGTGGCCAGTTAAACAAATAAAAGCTACGCCTTCATTCCTCAGTGTATTTTCTTTGCTTGTTGAGATCTATCAATTTTTATAGCATTTATTATCATTTTTCAAGCAAGCCGTACTTTTCATTAATTGTCAAAAAACTCAAAAAAAAATGCAAAAACCTAAAAACGTCAGAAAAACTTGAAATATCAGTCAGATCTTTGTCAGGGGGAAACCAGGGTTTCTACATCTTCAAGTCTTATCGGCGTTTGTTGTATGGCCGGGAATGTCAAATGCTTCTTGGATAGCCAACTCTCAAGATGTGCCAAAATTCTTCCATCGGGTGCAATGATTTGTCTCTCTTGCGGGTTGTAATGTCTGGCACACTCCACTATCACTCAGCACACTCCATAGAGGAAGGAAATCCAGCTGCTTGAACAATACCATTGCATCGTCTTCGAGCAATAGCCGTCAACAGGAGTCCATCTAGTCCCATACATCCTCTTCTTGAAGTCATCCAAATCTACATGCCCAAGATTGGTATCTGTGATATTCTTCCACTTGGAGTTAATTTTCAATTCTAGTTGAAATCCTTTGCTTGCGAACTTCATCTGTGCCTTTCTCGAAGGTTCTCCACGGGTGGTCATCAACCTGCGAGAAAAAGAAAATATATTAATTTTAAAACTTTAATTTTGATTTTCTTTGAACCTTCTTCTCGAAAATTTTAACTTTCAGCCTATTGAAGCTTAGACTCTGCGAAAAATCAAACTGGAAATAAAAGCACTTAGTAAATTTTGCAAGAATAGAAGAATAAAGACAGCAATAGAATAAAGAATTCCATCAAACTTTGATTTTAAATTCTGGAATTATACTCTTGGATGGTAATTCTGCTTTAAACTTCGAGAATTTTGTCTTTGTCGTTGAAAAAGCAAGCTAGTCCTTTGAAAATTTCATTCTCCAATTCAGAATTTCACTCCTTTCCTTGTTTTTCACCTTGAAAAATCACTTAATCTCCAATATTCTCCCCTCAAAAATTCTATCTCTTGTAATTTTAAAAAAGCTTAATTTTCCTTTCAATCAAACTTGGGAAGAATGAGTTGAAAATGACTTGTTGAAACTCCTTATGAGGTTGAGAAGTTCGATTTATTTTAGCAACTTCATATTTTTCTCTTGAGTTCATTGAACTTAGACTTGCTTTCTCTCATATGCCAAGGAAAGTTTCTAATTTCTTCAAATCTTCAAGATTCTCTTTTTGAGTTAGAAATCTTCTAGGTGTTGGAAAAGATTTTAAGTGTAGATTTTTAATTTTCCAACCCTTCTTACGACAATATTTTATCTTATCCATGGATTTTTTTTTATTTTGGGTGTATTTTGTTTAACTCCATGGATTTTTATCTCTTTCTTGCCAAGTTCGGACTTTACTCATGTTTGGACCTCATTTCTTAGGCAAAGTCGGACTTCCCATTGGTTTGGACGTTGCTTTTTGAGGGAGGTCGGACTTCTTGACACTTAGGCATTTTCTTCTCACTTGGCCTAGGTTGGACTTTTTCATGATTTGTACATCTTTCTCTATGCCAAGTCGGACTTTCTTCAACCTTGGACATTTTTTTCTCTTGGCTAAGTCGGACTTTAAGACTTCCTTTCCATATTCTCTTTTGGCAAACTTTGACAACTTATCCTCTTTCATGGCTAGGCGGATTTCACTAACATTTGGACATTATCCTCAAGGGCGGACTTTACAACTTCCATGCCATATTGTCTTCTCCTTATGGCGGACGTTGGAGCTAGCTTGACAAACTCTTGGCGGACTTCATGATTGTCTTTCCATGTTCTTTCCAAGGTGGGTCGGACTTTGTGATGGTCTTGCCAAGGATGGGCAGACTTTACCTTTACCTTGCCATCTTCCTTTTAAGGTTGGGCGGACTTCTTGACTTTCTTTCCATGATGCAAGGGCAGACTTTGCTTAGTCCTCACCACTTCTTCATCAAGCATGGGCGGACTTTGGACTTGTCTTTCCATGCTTCCATTGGCTTGGGCGGACTTCATGATGAGTTTAACATATCCATGGTGGACTTCCAAGGTGTCTTGACAAGTGCATCTCTCCTTCCAAACGGACTTCATCAACTTCGTGCCATTGTAAGCCTTCTTTTGGAACAAAACCTTAGCCAGGTGACTTTTCTTTTGATTTTTCATGACTTTTCTAATTTTTACTTGCTTTTCTTGATTTTTGCTTTTTTTAACTCCTAGAGGCCTAAATCTTCGATTATAAAGATGGAAATGTTGACCCCATGACCCGTGAGACCCAAACCCTAGGTTGACTTTCTAAAAATAAAAATAGAAAAAAATAGAAAAAAGCAAAAAGCAAAATTTCTAAAAATAGTAAGTCTCAGATTGGTCCAAAAATGCCAAAAATAGAAAAAGCAAAAAGCAAAAAAAGCAAAATCCCTAAAAAATAGGAAGTGTCAAAATTGACTCAAAGCACAGGCAATCCTCATCTTCTGGACCTTCTGAGCACTTCCATGACGTCTAGCCACTGTTTTGGGCTTGAATTTTCTACTTGGCTTGGGTGATAACTCAAAGCACTAACTTAAAACTCTCAGAGCAAAAGGACTTATGAAATTGCAACCCAAAGCTAAACTATAAAAGCGAACCACTGAGGGTCACCATTTGCAATGGGGTGATGTGTGAAATAGGTCACAACAGGTTCCTACAATGAGAATGTCATAGCACAACTTAAGTAGAAAATAGAGGAGGTTAGTTGGTTGAAAGAAGAGTTGGATACAACCCAAGCAAAGTGCAAGGCTGCCATTAAGCCAATTCCTTATCATGCAAGATCACAAAAAGAATGTGCAATGCATAGCACAAATGTGCATAATTGAAGCCCTCACACAATCAAAGGAAGAGATCACATAGAAGATGTTGAATGCTAATGCGCATTTGCACAAGTTGCAAGACAAGGTTATTCCGGTGGGCCCTCATGTGTTGAACAATGATATGATTGCAAGAAAGATTGTAGGGTTAAAGGAGAGACTACAAGATCATATTGGCGAATTTGAAGCATTAGTCAATCCATTGCTTATACCTGTGTTGACACGACAATATCTAGAAAAGCAACTCAAGGCATGGTCAAGGATAACCAACACAAGGTTGAGGACAACTAGCACAAGGTCAAAACAATAGAAAGTCAGTAAAGCAAGAAACTAAGGCCACTAAGGAGAGAAAGATGAAAGAAACAAAGAGCCAATGAATGAGGAATTTGCATAAAAGGAGAGAGCAAAAGCATTGGAAAAGGCAAGGAAAGAGCTTGAAGAACATGCCAAGTGAGTTAAGATTACCAGTATTGAAATTGAGCATCTAGTGTAAGACTATGGACAAACATTTGCGGCAACATGCAAGTTATTTGTTGCATATACAAATTGGTCAACATGGCTAATCCCTAGGCTTGTGACACTAAATACTAAATTGCACACACTCTGAGATGAGCTTACCATGAAGATCTTACACATGCAAAATTCAAAATGGTCAGTATATCAAACCAAAATGAGCTTATCCATGAAGATCTTATGGTGCAGGAGCACCTAAGGAACAACAGGCAGTTTCATTAGGTAAATAAGAAATCTAGAAAGGGTAATTTTGTTTTGTTTTCATAAAGGTCATGTTGACCATTGTGTAGTTAGCTTAGAGGTGTTTTTGATCTTTAGGAAAGAAGTTGTCAAGAGATGAAGAAGTTTAGAAGCTCATCTTGCTGAGTTTTCAAATGTTGCCAAAGGTTGAAAAACACAGTGGATTTTATAATTTTTACCATTAGGTCATCTATAGGTTCGACAAAAAGAGCTTAATTGTTTTTGGAGCCTATTTAAGATGTGCTTCAACCATGGAACAGGGTTGGAAGTGTTGATGTTATAGTGAAAGTTTGTGAAATTGAAGGAAGACAGCGTTCTGTGCTACAAATTCTGAGTTTTGCATCTAAATAGAGATTTAATGGTTTAGATCTGCTACTGTTTTGAATGTAGGATGTAGTGTTGGCAATTTACAAGCATTGTATATCATTAAATAGTTTCTTTGTTCAATTTGCAAGCACTTTTTGTAAATAGTTTAATTTTGCCCTGTCGCTGGTCTGAACCAGACTGTTTTTAGGAAATGGAGTGCTAGAGCACTTTCCCACCGTACAAACCGTACGGCCCTTTGGGAACAGTGCCTAGTCTCCATGCTTGTACAGATGGTAGGTTGT
>VDFB02130268.1:10438-50929 GCA_007258455.2 Sequoia sempervirens | reverse complement strand
TCCACCCATCACTTGGTTGGCCTTGTTAAGTAGAGAATATTAAACTATACTCAAAACAAAGAGAAGCTCAATAAGGTAATGCACTTTTCAATATAAGAAATGCATCATTTGAAGCATCAAACCAATATGCAGTCTATATGTATGATCAGTCGTCAGTCTCCACAATGGTACATTTCCATGATTTTTTATTTTTATTTTTTAAATTTGCTTCTTCGTCGCAATTTCGACGGAACTAACCGACGAATCAACAGAAAGGCTCGACGAAGTTGCTATAGCTGCGATGACAATTTCATCGTAACTCCCTACCCATTTTGTCGCACTTTCGACGACTTTTGGTGTTCTTCTGGCGCTACTCCTTGCTAATTTCGTCGCACTTTCGACGAACTTTTAGTGTTCTCCTCGTGCTACTCCTTGCTAATTTTGTCGCACTTTCGACGCACTTTTGGTGTTCTTCCTACGCTACTCCTTGCTAATTTCGTTGCACTTTCGACGAGCTTTTGGTGTTCTTCCAGGGCTACCCCTTGCTAATTTCGTCGCACTTTCGACGAACTCTTGGCGTAATTTCGACGCTACTACCTAAGTATGTCGTTGCAATTTCAATGAACGTCTTATGTTGTTTCGACGCTACTGCTTGCCCATTTCGTCAAACCAGTGACGAACTTCTGGTGTAATTCGTCGATGGATAAATAAAGTTTTCGTCCATATTCCGATGAAATCCCGAGGTATTTCACAATTCCGTCGAACGACGATTCTTCGCCGTTATTTCAACATTTAATTTGTCGTCGTCCTTGCGACGAAAAAACAGCAACGAAAATATTTTCACCATTGCGTTGCTCTTCCGACAAATATTTGTCGAACGAACGACGAACGCCCGTCGGAAAATGGTGTCAAATCCAGTAGTGTTTGGGTTCCATTATTCAAAGAATATAATTTATCTGGCTCTTGGTAGCAATACACTGAACCTAAATGAGGCACAACACAAAGTTATCTTAGTAACAACTTTTGCACAATAGGCTCATAGGCCCTAGTGTTTAAACCATGCTTTGAAACCACATGTAACAAACCTACCAATTCATCAATTGAAAAAAAAAAAAAAAAAAAGAAAATAAATGCATAATTGATTCCACAATATTTGGTATAAATAATACAAACATAAGATAAAATATTTAATCAAATGCAATGTGCTAGTTTTCTCATTCAATCAACATTTGTATTTATTTTTAAGATAAGTTCATCAAAAGTTTTCATTTATAATATAAATTCCATTATATCAAGAATGCATAGCTTTTCATCGAGAATCACATCTTTTATGAATAGTACATTATTACATATTTCATCTATCATATTAGTGACATGGTGTACAATATGTTAAAGTTAATATTACAATGCCATGTGAAAACAAATGTAGTATCTTTGATAACCAAGTTTTGGGCATCTCAACTATAAGAGGGAGAGCATCACATCATTTGAGTGTTTTTCCTCCAACCACAAACTAGTGGTCCCTCACACACCTTCCAATTGGAAGTGGCCTACCCTTCATGAGAGTAGAAGATCCAAGTAATATCCAAGATCATCATTCCATCTAAGAATTGTTGTTGTGTGCTAATACAAACAATCTATCATATAAAGTTCTAGATATCCTCTAGCTAAGTATGACATAATTGACTAATTTTTAGCTTTAGACATTGTAAATCAACAATGTCAACAATGATTTTGCATTACTTTGGCCAAATATTTAATAATAGAATATACACATTTCATAATATAGCATGTGTTGTATGTTCACACACCTCTTTCTCAAACCGACTATCGACAACTAAGTTTTATATGCAATTCATATACATGAATAAGTTTAAATAATTTTCACCTTAAAATAAAAATTTTAGTTTTCTTTATCTTTTACAATAATAACATATACATAATGTTGGGTGAAAATTTTGTAATCCCTTTTAACAAATTACAAAACTTAATTTCAACCAAAGTTATGTGAGAGAGAATCTCTCCTCTTGAAAAGGGGAGGCGCCCTTCTTACTACTTATTGAAACTACGAAAAATAAATCAAATATTTACAACAACGTACACTACAATAACGATATGAGGGTGTGTCACATTCATGATTCTCTCTTTTTTCAGAGAATATGTTTTACAATGTGTCATGATTTTAATCGCTGGATGCAATACAACTTTAAATTAAAACTAAGCAGTAATCCAAATACTCCTAACTTTTCAAAGAAAATTCTAGGAATACCAGTATGATAAAGACAAGTAACAAACAAGAAAGCTCATGGAGGCACAAAGTCATTCCATAGTTTTCAATGGTGAATTCTTCAAAATATTAACCAACATTGTAAAAGAAGCATAAATTCTTTGGTATACTTCACAATTATATTCACGAACAACATGAACAATTATAAGCAAAAAATATCATAAATAATTAACCAATATTATCATCAATTTTACAATTTCAAGAAATAGGTGTAGCTCAAAGTCTACACAAATTTACTCAAAATCCCTTTAATATCAATTACTAAACACTGTCAATTCAATAAAATAACAAGATAATTGTCCCAACACAAAGTTTGGTGTGCAACTTAGCTTCTTTATTGATCAAAAATAGTTTTAGAAAAATGAAATCAATGTTTCAATATTTGCTTCACAATTGGGCAGCACTTTGTTGCATAAGACAAAAGGTCCCTAATACAATAGAATCCTCTCTTATTTATAGGTGGGAGAGGAGAGCTACTCTAGGAAAAACCATAACCAACTAGTTGACTTATTCAAAAATGTTGTCCATAAATGTAGGAGAACATATTTGTTTTACATGTAATTACATTTTTCAAAATGACATCTAAAATGTTAAAACCTATCTACATAAAGCATAAAAAAAAAGTGTATGAACTAACTATGGAGATGTAAGGATATTTTCATGGTTCCTTGATATTGGCTTGGAAGTCTTCATATTTCTTCTTAATCTTCTATATGACTACCTCATCTGGACCAATGGTGTAGTCAATGATTGTGTGGACTTTGGTGATTGACTTCCTTGTAGATGAGAAAATATTTTTGCATCTATCTAGAAGCATTTTTAGGTTGTCCTGAGAGAGCCACACATCACACAAGGTGTGCATTAAAGTCTTTAAAAAGGCTTTGTTTTCTACCTGCTTTAGGATGGATTCTTTGAAGATCTGAGCAATCTCACTTATCGGGAGGAAGTTATGATCATGATCAAGGAGTTTGCTTGACAACTCCTCAATCCCATTCACCATAACTGTTGATGTAAATAAAGTCTTGTACCTAGTTAATTCATTACTAGGGTACTTATTTACACATGTTAAGTTTACTTAGGTCATAGGAAGGAACCTTTCTAGAAGGTGCTAGTTATCATTAGTTGTTATCTTATCTTTTGACAACTACTACATGTGAACCTAGGTAAGTGTGATTAGTTGTCTCATGTCATATGATTAAGACACTTGTCATAATCCTATGACACCTTGCATCTCACCTTGGCTATATAACCAAGGGATCTCTCATTGTAATAACAATCATATCATTAAATCATATTGATAAGAATACAGTTTATTCTTGTCACGTTCTATTCTCTCTCTTTTGTGCTTTCCATTTGGTCTCAAGATCTTGGCAGCCATAGCCAATTATAACATGGTATCAGAGCTATATCTCAATTCTAACATGGTATCAGAGTGCGTTGGGTGCCATTGGACAGTCTTTTTCTAAAGAGAGATACTAGATTTGGGGATTTTCCATTTTTGGCTCTTTGTTGCAGGTTCATATCGAAGCTTATTGATGCAAATCTAAGCCCACCATTATGTCTGGAAGGTTTGAGAAAGTTGATTTTTCCTTTTGTTTCATCCAAATCGGACATACGAGGCCAAATCTATGAGGGTTTGAAGCTGAAGAGTGATTGCCATATCCAAAAGGTAGCTGCAATTTTGGAGCATTTTGGGTCAAATCTAACCCTGCCATCATGTCTTAAAGGGCCAAAAACCCTAAGATCGACTGCCAAATAATCCAAATCGGAGCAATTGTCCGGTGAGGCAAAAAAAAATTCCCAAGGAGTCATACGGCCCCCAGGTCATCATTATTACTGATCGGTACAATTTTTCAAAAAATTATTTAATATCTGTTGAAAAAAAATTGACTTTTTTTTTTGAAAATTTTAAAAAGTATTGATTAAATTATCTTGTAAGATTTTGTTTTGAAAAATAAAATATATATATATCTTTAGTCTGCGGACTCTGCAGACCTGTTGTACCCTTTTTTCCGCATGGCCTCTGGCTGCGGCCCCACTTACCTCTGCAACCAAAATATGGTGCTCAATACAAAACCGGTGGACTTTAATAAATCCAACGGTATACATAAAATTTCAGCAGCTCATTAAAAATATCTGGTGTGAATTAAAATCTTCGACAATGAACAAGAAAAGCTAACGCACTATCAAAAGTGTAGCGAATATTCTAATAAAATATTCCATCGGGCAATGAAGTGGACCATTAACGTCCATACAACCGTCAATATTAAGCTCAGAGTTCCAGAGAATATTCCACAGAGGTAGGAGCATATTCTATTTTGACGGGTTAGAAGACGTCAAATTTAATCTAGTGATTTGATGACATCAGCCTATGTCATCGCCATGTCATCATTTAAAAAAAAAAATTGCTCCCCTCTCCAATTGCATTTTCATTTTTGCAAGCGAACTTCGAAGGCCCATAACTCGATCATTTTGACTCCTTTTTTTGAGATTTTTTTTTTTATTTGGGCTAATTTTTTGTGCTCTACATAGTGGTGAAATTAGAATTTGGTTTTGGTGTCTGGTTGTTCCAGAAATTTCAGATTCTCATAGGTGTTGTTGTTTCATCCTCATTTTGGGAACTTTAGGGGCTCATATCTTGCTCCTACGGTAACATTTTTGGGTGTAGTTTTTTTTAAAGTGCATGATTTTTCGTGTACTTCTCAGTGGTATGATCAAATTGATCTCATTTTACACCAAAAATTTTACTTGATTCTATGGCCAATTTTGGCATTTGCTTGCACCAAGATCAAAGACCACTTCGTCATTTTTGGCAAGTGGAAATTGTAAATGCACTAAGTATAAAGTGCCAAATCAGATATTGCTTGGGGGGGTTTCATGATTGAGTGATTTGGGGGGGGGGGGTAATCTTACAGTGGTTAGTTGCATTCTTTTGCTTGGTTTGTGTTCTTGTAAAGGGGAAATCTCAAATTGAACTCCTAAATCCACGTAACTATGCTACATGTAGAAAATTAGTATGGAACTATCTCATGATGAAAGGTCTAATAGGTCATCTAAAGGACACCATTCAAAAACCTATTGATGCTAAAGAATTGGCAAGGTGTGATATTGATCATGAGAAAACACTTGGATGCATATGTTCATTAGTCTCATTTGATTTGCAATTTCATATTGAATCATGCAATACACCTAAAGAAGATTAGGATACTTTTGAAAAATTGTATGGTAAAACATATAAGATTAGAGGATATCAGATTGATAATGATTTGATGAATCTTGATCCAAAATGTTTTGACCACATCCAAGACTACATCTCCAAAATAAAGCAACTAAGAACACAGTTAAAAGAATGTAGTACTGAAAAAGAGGATTTACAGTTGATTATGAATGTGTTATCCAAGCTTGGTCCTGAGTATTCAGTGTTTGTTTATGGCTTTCATACCCATCAACTTTCTATGGGAGCATCATATGTTGATCCTAAGTTTGATGACTTTGCAAATCTCCTAATTCAAGAGGAACCTAAGTTAATGAACATGGGTCTAATCAAGTCTTCCAAGTCACAAGCATTGGTGGTTAGTGAGTCTAAGGGACAAAAAGAATTAGGGAATCTTGATAAGAAGCAAAAGAAGAAAAAGAACAAGCCACATAAAGAATCATAATCCTCATCCTTAAAAGGAGAATCATCTAAGAAGGAGAGGCCTTTTTGTGCATATTGCAAGAAGGATGGACATGAAGAACACTATTGTTACAAGAAGGATATTAATGAGTTGAAACATCTTCTCAAAAAGAATCACATTGATTTTCCTTCCAGAATGTCTGAATCTTCTTCTCCTTCTAATTCAAAATAGTCTAAAAAGGACAAAGGTCAAGCATCAACATCAGGAAATAAAGGTCAAGCTCTTTGTGCTCTTTCAGGTCCAGGATCAAGGAGATGGCTTCTATATTTAGGAGCATCTCATCATATGGCATCTTCACAAACTTTCTTCTCTTCATTTCAGCCTTGTACTATGTCTCCTATCTTGATGGGAAACAATACATACATGAGTGTAACTGGGAAGGGATCTATTAGTTTTGGGGACAACACTTTTTAGGATGTCATGTGTGTTCCTCATTTAACGAACAATCTTCTTTCCATCTATCAGATTACACATGGTGGAGATGGGAGGACTGTGGAGTTCACTCATGATTCAGTCATCATTCGAGACTTGGAAACCAGAGAGATCATTGCTACTGGGGTGGTTGATCATTCATCTTGGTTCTATACCTTTGCAAATTTTGCTTATGATGGTGACATTTTTCCTTCGGTTGTTGATCACAACCATGATTTAGAGGAGACATTTTTATTTTTGAACTTGGGCATACTCACATCAGATCCAGTACTTGAGCCATGCATTCTATCTCCTCCATCTACTATTGCAGTTGATGATACTTGTGATTCCACAGTTTTGGTTCCTTGTGATTCAGTGCAGCAGGACATACATTGTCTTTCAGATTTGGCTACTTTGGATGGCTTCTTGACAGGTATTTTAGACTTGTTTGTGGAGTCTCATCTTGCAGATTTGGAGGACACCATTGATGAAATTCATCTTCTCTTTGATGAAGATGCTCCTTCAGTTGTTGTGAGGGAACACCTTAACCCTCTTGTTCATTCTCCACATGATCATTATTTTCAGTTTGGCGTGAGTGTGGATACTTTTGGAAAACATTTGGAGGAGGCTTCTTTGTCTTTGAAGGGGATATCTTTGTCTTTGGATCATGTTATATATTCATCTCTACTAGATGTTGGATTTTCCTCTTTAGCAGTGTGGCCTAGAACGCCTGTTTGGAGTGTGTCATCTTTCGACATCGACATGGAGACACTTGAGCATGCTTCAGAGACATCATCATACATCATCCATCATCTTGACATCCTTCATACATCCATGGTTTTGTTTCTTCCTAAGGGGAGGAACGTTGTTCGGCGAGATTGGATCATCTTCAGCATTCAATTTCGAGCTTTTACCAGCATTGCAAGTGACTCAACATTGAGGGGGGGCTACCTTGTCTCTCTTCTACTTCTCTCTTATGGGGGGGTATTTTTCCTCACATGGGGTTTTTACCTTCTCATTCTTCATTGAGAGAATTTCATTTTTTGTATTTCATCTCTCTTTTGGGGAGGAGTTTTGTCCCACTGGGTTTTCTCCTTTTCTCCATTTGTGAGAGATTGCATTGCATTTGTACATGGGTACCTAACATGGCCTAGTAGCCGGGACCCATCTTTGTGTCATTTGTATAATAATATGCTACTCTCTAAGTTGCACTTAAGGGGGGTGTTGGTGTAAATAAAGTCTTGTACCTAGTTAATTCATTACTAGGGGACTTATTTACACATGTTAAGTTTACTTAGGTCATAGCAAGGAATCTTTCTAGAAGGTGTTATTTGTCATTAGTTGTTATCTTATCTTTTGACAACTACTACATGTGAACCTAGGTAAGTGTGATTAGTTGTCTCATGTCATATGATTAGGACACTTGTCATAATCCTATGACACCTTGCATCTCACCTTGGCTATATAACGAAGGGGTCTCTCATTGTAATAACAATCATATCATTAAATCATATTGATAAGAATATAGTTTATTCTTGTCACATTCTATTCTCTCTCTTTTGTGCTTTCCATTTGGTCTCAAGATATTGGTAGCCATAGACAATTCTAACAATAACAATACGATGGCCTTCAACATCTTCTTGCACTTGTTGTATGTCCTCGATGAGAGACTTGATAACCTGTATGTGGTTCTTAAGAGACTTTTATTTCCACATACTTTTCTTTGTTAGGAATTACCCCAACTTCCACTAGTTTGCTCAATTTTGTCTCCTTCATTTGTAACCAATATGTGAGACTTCGTTCCATTTCTTTTTGCTCCATGGAAAGTGTTCCTTCTACATTTTCCAATTCCAATTTCATCTTGGATACTTGGGCAGTCTTTTCATTAGCAATAGCTAGGAGTTACGAGCCCTACTCTATTATCTCATCAACAACTCATACAACACTTTACCTTTGGAGTAATACTTTTCTACTTTCTGCACTGTTGTTTCTTCAACATTTACCATGGCCATAGGTTGCACATTCTCTGAGGTACCTATGATATTTCTCAAAACTGATGCATACCATTCAACTTTCTCCTTATACATATCTCTAGCTCATTCCATCTTATCAAGTCTATCTAATAATGCATTTAGGGTCACTTGTGCATCTTCTTTGGAACTTTCATTAGTCACCTTCCCAAGTTGGACCCTAGTCATAGTGTAATCTTCCATATTCACATCACCCTTATCATGTGGAGGTACTCCAATATCCACATACTTATGACCTAACTTGTCCACATGAAGTCTAGAATGAATTTTTTCCTTCTTTTTCCCTTTGGCTTTTGGAAGGACTATCTCTTCAAGGTCTAGCTCATCTAGGGAAACCATTTTTTTCTTACACTTAGATACTTGTGAGACTAACCAAGGGGGAAGAAATGAAGTATTACCTTCTTGAGTTACTGTTAATTCCTATGTAACAACCACCTTTGTAGGAATGGGTGTTATGGTAACAATTGGCATAGTATCGATCATGATTGCACCAGTAGATTGCAAACTAAGAGGATCCTACAATTATTCCTTCATAAACCTATCAAACTCAACTTGGGAATAAATATCATATGATGGAGAAGATAGACTTGGGATAAGTGATGGGGAACTTGAGGAGACATCAACAATTTGCAAGATGGAACCCACAAAGGGAGTGGAAAGAATTAATGGTGTTGATGGAGGAATAGTTACCTTCACTGCATGTAGAGTCATTGTAGGAGGGGGTGAAGTAGGAAGAGGAGGTGGATTAATAGGATTTGGAGGATTGTGAGGAATATTGGTAGTAATAGGCAATTTTTTTCTGGTGAGAATTATCAATAATGTTCTCATGGGTAGATAATCGTATTACATCATTATGCCTTTCTTCTTCCTCGTTACCTTCTTCCTCTCCTTGATCTCCTTCAAACTGTTCATCTTTTGTAGACTCTTTTGATTCCTCACTTTAATTCCCTTCTTCTTTTGATGATGATTGTTCCTTAGATGCAAGTTCTCATTCTTCTGCAGATGGTTGTTCTTCCTCAGTAGTCTTCTCTTCTTCAGTTGTTTGTGTTGTACTTTTACCACAAGTGAATTTGATCTTAGGACCCCTCTATGAAGAAGAGGGAACAACAACTTTGTGTTTAGTTTGGAGTTCTTGCCGGTAGCTGGTTTCACCTTCTAATGTCTCTCCCTCAGACTTTGTTCTGAAAGATTTCAATTGAAATTCATGCCTCTACAACCATTCTTTGTTTTTATGTAGAATGGGAGCAAGTCTTTCCCTAATGTAAACTCTCTCTTTCTTGGACCATTGCACAAGAGGTAAAGGATTACTGGAAATTTATTCTTCTTCATATGTAGAATTTATGATATTTCTAGGATCTTCAAAATCCTCTGGAATATTAGCCAAGCCAAGGTCTTTGATCTACTCCACAATTAACCTACAAAAATCCATTCTTTGAATGACCTCTTCATCTCTACAACCTGCCCATATGTCCTCAAAAGTAAAGACATGGCTATGATCCTTCTTGAGTTTTCTACTCACATTTTTGTAATCAAAATCAAATATGTACTTGTATGACCTTATGATCATAATTTGGATCTTTGCACCTACTGATTTTCCTTCTGCACACTTTGAATAGTATACCTTCCAATAGTAATTGGAAACTTAAAGCTTGTCTTGTGTATTTTATGGTGATTTTTATGGACTGTAATCAATTGTCTGCATAATTCCATTAATATCCACTTGTTAGAGGGATGCCTGTGTAACATGTATGGACATCCAATGTAGCACCCTACTCTAAAATGTGTAAATAGGAAACTGCAAGAAGATACATCCAAAATTACTAGCAACTTTGAAGGCTTCATCTAATACCCTTTTCTTCTCTAGAGTTGGATCAAAAAGGAAGAGAAAAGGTGCAAAGAATGCCTCATTGACTCTCCTGAAATGCTTGACACCATTTCTCAAAGTAATCTTGGAGTAGAACTCATATACTGACATAATGCTTTTGTTTCCTTTAGTTGTCAATCTCAGAAACTGTCTCATGACAACAACAACATACACTAAGTATGAAGTCATGTAAAACTTCAAAGTTGTTTATTATACATTGATTAGTTGCTCATGAATCTCATGACTTATCTATGTTCCCAGTCTATGTGTGCTTTCCTCTTGATGATTCAGATATACTCGTACATCCAATCTTGAAAATGGAATGAAACGGGTAAGCCTTTCACCCTACTCAGAAGAGTGATCATATCTCTAACATCTTCCTTGAAATCACTTTGTGGAATAACTTTGGGCCATCTGGAGAAGGTGGGCCTCAGAGTCTTCAACCATTGTGAATTGATGAATTGCTTGGCTTTGTTTGGATCTTTGTCATAAACCTCCTGTGCTTGCTGGATGGAAACAATTGTATACTTCTCCATATGTGGAACTTAGAAAACTATGTCAAAGAACTCTAGATCCAATCTCATCATGATTTTCCCAGAAGAATCTCTCACACTCCTATCATCCCTGATAAAATGTGAGGCAACCTAAGGAAAAAATTTTGAGCAATGAGGAACAACTAGAAATGAAGCTACTCGATGAAGATTACTATGGAAAATTGCTTGCAAACTCTCTTCTAATGGTGACTTCTTTGTTCACTTTACAAAGTATTCCATATCCTGGTGACCAACTTTTGTGTCTTTGATCTCATCAATCTTAGACATCACAACAGTAACCGGATAGACACCTTGATACTTGTACTTCATTTTCTCTTTTTTGGAAGACAATGGAGACTCTTTAGTTTTCATTAAGATTGCAAAAGACCACTGAAAACTACCTTTGGAGAATACCTGATGAGAGATGAGAGCAACTGCAAGGAAACATAAACTTATTAGATGTTAAGAGCCTATGCGTTATGAAAGAAAATGGAATGCATGAAGCTGGGCAAGCATTTTGGAACAAGTGAATGTGAGCTATGAAGCATGTAAAATGGAGCAATGGTGGAGGAAATGAAGTTTGAAAAGCAATTTGGATGGATTCCAAATGTTAGTGAAATTTTAGTATTTTATGCATGGGCACTAAAATCAGCGTTCCTGCATATTAGAAGTTCTGCCTTTGGTGTTATAGTGCTGAAAAATCGTGCTCTGACATGTGTAGAAATATTTTGAAAACTTGTTGCACAAGTGCTAAAAACTAGTGCTTTGACATATTGAGGGAGATTAACTTGTACTAGAGTAAAAAATTAGCACTTGAACATTTCAAACGAGAAACTTTGCATGCAAAGGTGGCATATCAATAAGTTGTGAGAGCTGTGAAGATCATTGCTCCTTCAACTTACAAGTTGGAAATTATAAATTATGTTGTGGCAGTGAAAACTGACACCACAACATGTGGGGAAAGAACATGAACCTATAGGAGTGGTGAAAATCACTGCTTCCACATGTAAGGAAGGACTTTGATATTTGAGGTAGTGGTAAAAGACCACACTCTTACATCTTCTCCTTTAGAATTTGAGATCATATGGAAATGTTGGGGCAGTGAAAATTACAACCCCAACATGTATATAGTTTCCACCTTGCTATGGCGGAGAAAAACTTCGCCCCGACATAAAAAAAAAATGGCATTTAGGCGATGAGGAAGAACCTTCATACATGACTTTGAGAAAAACTTAGGGGATAGAATAATGAAAATTGATGCCAATGTTTAAAAAAGACTAACAAAAACCACATGAAACCTAAACCAAAGCTAGGGAAAAACAAATCTTGGAAAGAGAAATAAAAAATGGTAAGAACATTTGTAAAAAGATAAAATAAAGAACGAAAACCCAAAAACATGAACCATAAAAACACATCCCTCTACAAAACACAGATGCAAATAATATGGAAATAAAAAAACCTAGGTAAGCAAAGAAATATGACAGTGTACTTGTAAAATAAACGACGAACCCTAGGCTGATGAAAAGATAGAAAACCTACAAGATTTGTCGCTCCAATATTGAAGGAGGTTGCAAATATAGAAGACATGAGGAAGAAGAAAGAGACTGAGTTTAACAATCATAAAATGATAATTAAAAATGGTTAAAAAGGCGATCTAAAAGATAATAAAAGTTGATCATCAATGAACTGCTCATTCATTAATTCACGCGTGTGGAGGGAAAATGTAGGGGAAATGAAAATCACTGCTCTAACATTTTCAAAAAGTGTAAGAGCGGTAAAAAGGACTACTCCAACATGCTAGAGACAAACTTAACTTACATGCACAAGCATTGAAAAATAGCACTCTAACACATGATGAAAGAGGAAGAAATGTTGGAGCGCTAAAAAATAGTGCTCCAACACCTAGAAAATTTCTTAACACCTTGCTCATGTAGGAGCATTGAAAAATAGTGCCCTTACATGGGAAAAATATTTTCTAACTCCTAGATGGTAAAAATCGACAAAACATTCGTTTTGAAGATTTTCAAGAAATGACTAAGGATGAATTCTCGAATGGATTATTTGAGCCTCAGGACTATGCACTAAGGCCAATTGAAATTTTTCTCATTTTGCGTGCTTGAAGTACATGATTCTATGAAACAGATGAGTTTTGTAGGGGGTTATCCTATGAATTGAGCACAACTATATTCGAGGATAACACATACATACATATATGTATGCATGTACGTATATGTATGTATGTATGTATGTATGTATACATGCATGCATGCATGCATACATGTAAGGAAAGCAGAGGTGCGAAAACACTTTCCTATTGTCAAATCCACAGGGAAGAATGCAATGCAGGACTTTTAATTTTCAAATTACAATATAATTAAGACACACATGAAATATTTTTAGAAATAGAACAAATACACAAAGACAAATGAACAACAGAATTACGTGGGAAAACCCTATCAGGAAAAAACCCACCACACCAAGTTGAATCTCTTTGTATTATAGTAACAAACAATTACATACAAAACAGAGATACAACTCTCTGGTATTAGTCATAGTAGCTTTACTCACTGTTCATCAGTTATAGGCAATGCTCTCTTCAAATCTGATTCAACTCACACTATATATCTTAGATCAGAATCATTCTACTTTTATTTTATCACATTCTGATTTTGTCTTCTGTGCATCCTTATCTGCCATTGCCAATCATAGATAGTTTCCTTTCTAGCAATTGATTTTTCCTCACATGCAGTTCAGCTCCAGTGTAGCACTGTTGCAAAAAACCAACCACCAATCATTCGAGTTTTGCTTCCTCTGATTGGTCCAGAGATGCCACATAGGATGGTCACACGGTCAAAGCGTTCAAACTTTGTTGGCATATCAGTGAGACACTAACAGTGTCTCCCCGATGCCACAAAGTATTCACTATCGATATCGGCTTAAGTCCCCAACAGTTGGCAAGAGGTTTCAACGAACACCATGAGTCATACCGAGTCCATCGATAACTATTTCATTCCTATCGGCAAGATATTTCCCATTGGCAAGACTTATACCGAATTCCATAAGTCATATCGATCTCTACTTTTCCATCGGAAAGACTTATTGTTTTCACCAAGAGGTTACTCCGAGCACACCATGTCATACCGAGTCGGCAAGACCTTTATTCTTCGCTGAGACCTTACATCGTGTTCCATCAAGTCTTACCGAGTCGGCGAGACTTATCTTCATCGCTGAGACCTTTCATCGAGCATCACCAAGTCTTATCGAGTCGGCAAGACTTATGCCTTTCGCTAGGACCTTTCACTAAGCAAAGATGTCATAACGAAATCAACCACCGTCGGCAAGACATCACGTAGTCGCTAAGAGATTTCCCCGAGATCCTTGTGTTAGCCCGATAGCCATATGCTATCGATGAGACTTTCACCATTCGTTGGGACCTCTCCTCGACACCCGTGAGTTAGCTCGATAAGATCAAACTGTCACCCAGAGGTCTCCATTCGACAAAAGGTCACGCCGAACACAAAAATTCACAGTGATAGACATTGTCGGCAAGACATCAACTCTGTCTTGGCGACATGAACTTATCAAGCAGATTTAGAACAGTTAGTCGGCCAAACATGAACAATGTCACAATGAATTTTCCCTTCAGGAGTTCCATGTCAGTAAGGATTGAGGCACATATTCCAACAAGCTCCCACTTGACGAAGATCTTACTGACACCTCCAGAGCATAATAAAACTACTGAAATTCATGGGCCAAGAGGCCCATCAAACTAGCACACCACCTGAACTTGTCTGTGCTCACAGGCTTCGTCAATGCATCTGCAACATTCTCTAGAGTATCCACTTTCTCCAAAGAGACCTTCCCATCCTCCACCATATCTCGTACAAAGTGATATTGTAAATCTGTATGTTTCGTCCTGGCATGGAAAGTAGGATTCTTTGCCAAACATATAGCACTCTGACTATCACAGTAGATAGTAATTTTTCCTGCATCAAAACCAATGTTAGAACACAAACGTTTTAGCCAGATTTCTTCTTTACAGGCATGTGTTGCTGCCATGTATTTTGCCTCTGTAGTGGACAAAGCGACTACAACCTGCTACTTGCTCATCCAACTCACTGCACCACCATTCATCATGAAAATATATCCACTGGTGGATCTTCTGCTATCAATGTCCCCTGCCCAATCAAATTCCACATAACCTCGAATACTGAGAGTCCTCTATGATTCAACCAGGTTGCCATGGTAACACAAAGCATAGTCTGAAGTGCCCTTTAGATATCTAAACACTCTCTTCACAGCATCCCAATGTGTCCTTCCAGGATTTTCCATAAATCGACTAAGAACTCCCACTGCTTGGGCAATGTCTGGCCTTGTACAGACCATAGCATACATTAGGCTGCCAAATACACTTGCATAAGGCACACTGGTCATGCCCTCCATCTCAGAAGGAGATTTTGGACAATCCTCAACAAATAGCTTTGTTCCCTAGATAACCGGAACAACTAGCTATTTGCAATCAGTCATACAAAATCTCTCCAGAACAGTCTTGACATACTTACTCTGACTGAGCCAAAGCTTTCTATTCTTCTTGTCTTTGGTTATTTCCATTCCTAGAATATACCCTGCTGCACCAAGATCTTTCATTTCAAACTTTGCAGACAACTGAGACTTAAGATCAGAAATCATTAACTTACTATTGCCTATGAATAACATATCATCAACATAGAGAGCAATAATAAGGACTTGATCACTTTCAGCTTTGTAATACACACAGTGATCAGATTTTGATCTAACAAATCCCAATGACAAAACAAACATGTCAAAATTTTGGTACCACATTCTAGGGGACTGTTTAAACCATACAAATATTTCTTCAACTTGCAAACTAGTCTTTCTTTACCTTTTTCCACAAAATGCTCTGACTAGGACATAAATTTCTTCTTCAAGATCACCATGAAGAAATGTTGTCTTCACATCCATCTGTTCAATTTCTAAGTCATACGCTACTGCAAGTGACAAAAGAAATCTAATAGATGCCAGCTTAGATATAGGAGAAAATATTTCTCCATAATCAATTCCCTCTACCTGAGAATAACCTTTCGCAACCAGCCTTGCTTTATACTTTTCTACACTGCCATCCAAACCTATTTTCTTTTTAAATACCCATTTGTAGACCACAACTTTTCGCCTTTAAGTAATGGCACCAAACTCTAGGTATCATTCTTTTCTAATGATTCCATTTCTTCATTCATGGCTTCCAACCAAGAGTTTGAATCAGACATTTTAAATGCCTCTTTCACACCCTAGGTTCATCAGTGTTTGAAAATTAAAGCATAGGCACAAGTAGACTCAATTAAAGAAAACCCGTACCTATCAGGTTGCTTTCTTTCACGAGTTGACCTCCTCACAGGCGAGGCTGAGGTGGTTTTTCATCTTCTTTAGAACTTTCAGAACTACTTGAGCTCTCCTCAGTATCGTATATTTTGATTTTTCAATTCCTCTTTATCTGGTGTCGGAGGAATTGCTACTACATCCTTTTCATTTTCTGATTTCTCCTCTGACTACAGATCCAATATAGAAGGTTTCAGCTCATGAAAGATAATGTTTTTGCTGTACAAAACCTTCTCCGTCTCAGGGTTCCAAAGCTTATATCCTTTTATGCCAGCACTATAGCCAATAAAAATACACTTTACAGCTTTGTTTTCCAACTTAGATCTTTTTTCAAATGGCACATATGCATATGCCTCACACTCAAAGACACGAATATGTCTCAGAGAGGGCTTCTTTCCATACCATGCTTCCAAAGGCATCTTCTCAACAAGAGCAGAGTTAGGAGAACGATTTACCAAGTAACATGTTGTAGAGACTGCTTCAGCCCAGAACTTCTCCTCCAAGCTAGCACTGCTCAGCATACTTCGTGCTCTTTCCATTACTTCTGTTGAACCTTTCAGCAACTCCATTTTGTTGTGGAGTGTAAGGTGTAGTCTTATGTCTTTTAATCCCATGGTCCTTACAGTACCTTTCGAATTCATCTGAACAAAACTCATCACCATTGTCAGTCCTTAAACATTTTATTTTTCTACCAGTCTGATTTTCTACAAGGTTTTTAAATTCCTTAAACCGACTGAACACTTTTGATTTTCTTTTCAGAAAATATACAAATGTTCTTCTTGAATAGTCATCAATAAATGACACATAGTATCTTGATTTAGAAAAGAAGGAACATTTACTGAACCAAAAACATCATAATGAATATAATCAAGCAAACCAGAGATTTGTGAGGACTGGAATAAAATGAAACACGATGTTGCTTTCCATTTATGCAATGTTCACAAAATTCAAACTCAAGGTTACAATCTTCAAGCCCTTCTACCAGGTTTTTATTTTTCAAGGTTTTTAAACCTTTCTCACCAATGTGGCCTAGCCTATGATGCCAGAGCACAGTCTTCTCTACTGGAAGTTTAACCTCCATGGAGTTTACACCATCAGGAACGTTTTCCTTCTTTTCTTCATGAGTAGCTTTAAGTGACTTTGCGGAGACATTGTTGCATTGAACAACATGTGCATCCAGCTTGTACAAGGTACCAATTTGAGCACCCCTAGCCAAAACCATAGAGCCTCTAGTCATCCTGCAACCATTTCCAGAGAACATGACCTGCACTCCAATATCATTCAACTTACTTACAGAAAGTAGGTTTCGAGCCAGACCTGGTATATGCATCATATCATTGATTCCCTTCACTCTTCCATTAGGGAATTGAATTATGAATCTTCCACGGCCAAAAATTTCCAAAGATGAATCACTTGCTAATTACACATTTCCACCATTGTATTCTTCATACTTCATGAACCAGTCTCTATGGGATGTCATGTGGAAAGATGCTCCAGAATCAATCAGCCAGACATCATCTGATGCCCGTGTAGCCAAAGCTGCAATGAAGGCATCTGCATCACTTTGAGAAGAATCATTGCCATAAGAGTTCTTTTTCTCCTCCTTGCAGTCCTTTCGGACATGACTAGGTTGCCCACAATTCCAGCGTTTCACCTTGGACTTCTTGCCAGGAGACTTTGATCTCCCTTCTGATTTCGATCTGGATTTCTTGTCCTTCTTCTTTCCTTTCTCCTTCGATCTACCTCTGACAACCAGAGCCTCCTTTGCCATCTCATAATATTTTCTTCTCATTTCTTCTGATAACAGAGAAGCAACATCTTGCATCTTGAATGTGGATGTTGTACTCCCAATAGCCATCACCAGATGACCCCACGAATTAGGCAAAGAACATAACAGTAGCATGCAGCAATCTTCTTCTTCTATCTTCACACCAATAGATGCTAACTGAGCAATCAACATGTTGAAAGCATTCTAGTGATCAGCAACAACAACTCCATCCTACATCTTCAAGTTGTACAGCTTCTTCCTCGAGAACAACTTGTTCACCAAGGACTTGCCTTGATAAATAGCATCTAGTCTTGTCCACAAAGAGGCTGCAGTCTTTTCTTCATGCACATTCAGAAGAACAAAGTCTACTAAAAAGAGTCCTATCAGCCCTTTTGATTTTCTATCTGCCAGATCCCAATCTTCTTGCTTCATGGCCTGAGGTTTCGTTTCAGACACAACAGTCCAAAGATCTCAGTCCACTAACAGATCTTCCATTTTGAGTTTCCATAACTCAAAATTGCTACCATTGAACTTCTCTATTTCCATCTTTCCGGATGTGCTCGCCATCTTAATCTGTAACTAAATTATCAGACCTCTACCAAACTTCCACTGGAAAAGGATTGACACAAAAAACCCAACCCACTCACAAGGATAGCACAACTGGCCAAGCTCTGATACCACTTGTAAGGAAAGTAGAGGTGCAGAAACACTTTCCTATCATCAAATCCACAGGGAAGAATGCAATGCAAGACTTGTAATTTTCAAATTACAATCTAATTAAGACACACATGAAATATTTTCATAAATAGAACAAATACACAAAGACAAATGAACAACAGATTTACATGGGAAAACCCTATCAGGAAAAAACCCACCACACCAAGTTGAATCTCTTTGTATTACAGTAACAAACAATTACATACAAAATAGAGATACAACTCTTTGGTATTAGTCACAGTAGCTTTACTCACTGTTCATCAGTTACAGGAAATGCTCTCTTCAAATCCGATTCAACTCACACTATATATCTTAGATCAGAATCGTTCTGCTTTTATTTTATCACATTCTGATTTTGTCTTCTTTGCATCCTTATCTGCCATTGCCAATCATAGACAGTTTCCTTTTGAGCAATTGATTTTTCCTTGCATGTAGTTCAGCTCCAACGTAGCACTGTTGCAAAAAACCAACCGCCAATCATTCGAGTTTTGCTTCCTCTGATTGGTCCACGAGATGCCACATAGGATGGTCACACGGTCAAAGGCGTTCAAACTTTGTTGGCATATCGGTGAGACACTAATAGTGTCTCCCCGATGCCACAAAGTATTCACTATCGATATCGGCTTAAGTCCCCAACAATCGACAAGAGGTTTCAACGAACGCCATGAGTCATACCAAGTCCATCGATAACTATTTCATTCCTATCGGCAAGATATTTCCCATCGGCAAGACTCATACCGAATGCCATAAGTCAAATTGATCTCTACTTTTCCATCGGCAAGACTTATTGTTTTCGCCAAGAGGTTACTCCAAGCACACCATGTCATACCGAGTCGGCAAGACCTTTATTCTTCACTGAGACCTTACATCGTGTTCCATCAAGTCTTACCGAGTCAATGAGACTTATCTTCATTGCTGAGACCTTTCATCGAGCATCACCAAGCCTTACCGAGTCGGCAAGACTTATGCCTTTCGCTAGGACCTTTCACCGAGCAAAGATGTCATAACAAAATCAACCACCGTCGATGAGACATCACATAGTCGCTGAGAGATTTCCCCGAGATCCTTGTGTTAGCATACATACATATATGTATATGTATATGTATGTATGTATGTATATGTATGGATGTATGTAAATATATATGTATATATATATATGTATTTATATATATATATATATGTATATGTATTTATATATGTGTGTGTGTATGCATATGCATACATATAAATACACACATATATTTTCAAACTCATCACATTTAAGATATCAATGCATATACATGGTATGTATATGTATTCCATATTCATATATACTTGAATGATTATTGAATTGTTCAATCCCAACTAAGTTAATTCAAAGAAGGATGTGTATAAAATCCATAATTTTCAACTTTCAATACAAATACAAAGTCGATTTATGTTTCAATTTTTTTTTTAAAATATACTCCAATCTCACAATCTACAAGAACAATAAAATGGTCAAGTGTTCATTTGAAAAATCATTGAACAACTCAACAAGAATCACCTAAGATGGCTGTCAAAAATACCTTTCAACATGACCACACAAGGTTCAATAGAATACACACCATGATTCCATTGTAAGGACAATGACAAGGCTTATAAGTTTATACTAAACCGCCTCTTACTAACTTGGGTGGGGAAAGCCGAAAGGTTATATAAAACTTATTCACAAGAAAAATTTATTGGTATCATTTTAGTAGATCGATTGAGTAGGAAATAAAACCAATAGTTATAATTTAACTTTTAATACATTGACAACTCAAACAAACAATAGAATCATTTGTAAAGGCAAGGCTAAAAACCTCAATAATAAAGCATATACACTCACAACATCAAGGCCAAATTAAATCTCATTTAACATAGAATACTTAAAATTTGACAAGACCAAAATAACTTTCACACTGTCCAGTTTAAAACACAACTATTGGATTTAAAAATAATAGTAAATTTAATACCTAGAATATAGTTGAAATGACTCTTAAATAACTTCAATAATTATTAATAGAGGACACACAATTCTTTTCTTTTATGATAGTATATTGTGGTATGTCAAAATACTCACAAAAATCATATCCTCATAGCTAAATACTAGCGATAAAATATAAAAGACTATCACATTAGGATTTTTAACCCAAAATCAATTTTCATTCATTTAAAAAATGCACAATAGGGTTTTGACCCATATAGCCTTTCATTATAAGTATTCACATAGGTTTAAAATAATAGTCCTAATATGGTTTAGGTTGAGACGTTATAACCATCACAATAATCATATGAAAAGACCGAAAGGCTTCACTAAATAGTTTTAACACATTACCCAACCGAACTCATTGTTCCTTAAGAAGGGAAAGATGAAATCCTTCAAACGAATTCAATAAATATAAACATATTTGTTAAAAAAGTATACAAAGATGCTAAAATTACTATCCTTATATTAAAAAACTAAATTCTTAAGCATGGTTACATACCAAATTTACAATATGTGACAATGCAAAATTTCCAAACCTCTTCTCTATCCTCCTTCTTTCTCCTTTTATATATTATTTTCCTCCCTTTAACACTTGCCTAATTCTCTATTCTTTCTCCCATATTTTTATGCATGCTTTCTAGAAAACTCCACTCCTTACCATGTCTTTGAGATTCGTAATGACATCCTTTACTTCACTTCAATTGAAGTTTTAATATTCATGCCTCTTCTTACTCTCCACTTCGTGGAGTGAGTAGACTGAGAAATTCCTTAATAAATTCACAGTACCTTTCATTAATTTCCATCTTTCTTAATGTTGCCAAACTATATTTGAAATATATATATATATATATATATATATATATATATATATATCTTGCTCATTTTGTAATATCAAAATCTTTATAAAAAAAGTCATAAAGAAAAACAAGATGGTCTTGATCAATTTTGACTTTAAAAAAATATATGCGTAACAAGATTCAAAACAAAAAATGTAATTTTCCATATCATATTCATTTTTTTTGCATAGAATAATGTTTTCACTACAATCGGGTTTACCTTTTTCACATTATTTCAACCAAAGGAAACACATGCCACAAACATTAGTATGCAACTAAAGCAAATAATGCAATATTTCAAGACCGTGAAGCACAAAGACAAGAACAATTGATACACCGCAATCAATCATCCCATGACCAAAAATCATAATCATAGAAATCAACTTAGATATGTGTGTGTGTATTCTCAGAACAATGGTAATTTTGGTGTTTCCTTATAGATTTTCTTCTCTCTCTGGTGATGCTCTCCCTCCTCATTTGTGAGGAAAAACAAATTATCCCACATCCACCTCATCAAACCAACAAGTTATGATAAGAAAAATAGACTACTGGTAGGTACTCCTCCCACTTATATTCTTGGTCCATAAAGTACATCCTCAACAAATCCTCCAACACTCGATTGACTCTTTTTTTATCATCTATTTTTGTATGATAAGTCAAGATTAGGTTTAGTTGAGTCCCTAGTACTGAAACCAAGAATTTCTATAACCTTGATGTCAATGCAATCTAAAGATTTCTTGCACAATTTTTTATATGATAGTTGCTCAATTTGTAATATTTCCTGGTATAAAGTGATCCACCTTAGTAAGTTTTTCTACTAAAACCACTAGAATTGTGTCATGCTTATTTCTTGACATGGGTAAGCCTTGTACAAAACATATGTTAATCACTTTTCATTTTGACTCAGGGATTTTATGAGGATATAATAATCCTAGTCCAAGTGTTTATGTTCAGCTTTGACACCCTAACATTCCAAGCATCTTGCTACAAACCTTGTTGCATCTTCTTTCATTCCTTTCCAGAAATCAAGTGGTTCCACATCTGCCAATAATTTTTTTTGTCCTAGGTGATCAAAATATGGAACACAATGTGCTTATCTTTGTATAAAATCTATCAAATTGTTCTAGTCAGGAATACATATTATACCATTATATCTTAAAATTACATCGAACTCAAAATGATACCCCTCATATCTATTGTCCAATATATTTTTGACAAGACTTAACTTGCTCATAAAAATATCTCCTACATCATTCCTTAATGCTTTCTCTCAAAATATAGAGTGAATAAAAAATATTGTTGTAATATGCCTTTTGTGACTCGGTGCATTGGAAACTTGATTTTCCTTTCCTTTAATGTAACTTATCTAGAAGTCATAATTTGATATTTGTTTCAACCATCGTCTTTGATGAGTATTGAGATTTGGTTGTGTGAAAATATTTTTAAGACCTTGATTATCTAATTTGAGCTTGAATTATTTTCCTAACAAATAATGTCTCTATACTTGGAGAGCACTCAAGATTTCTACCAACTCCAAATCATGTGGATCATAGTTTTTTCATACGATCACAACTTTATGGACTCATAGTTCAATACTTAACCTTCTTGCATAAGTATGGCACCCAAGCCTACACTTGAAGCATTTGTGATAACTACAAAGTGAACTTATGGGTCACGTACTCTAAGGATAGGTACAGTAGTCAACTTTTCCTTGAGAATATGGAAGGCCTATTCACATTTTTTGACCATTCAAAGCATTTCACTTTCCTTTGGAGAGATTTAATAGAATTGACAATCTTTGAAAAGTTCAAAATGAATATCCTATAGTACCTAGCCAATCCCATAAAGTTTTTGTAATTCATGCACGTTCTTAGGTGTAGGTTATTCTGAGATAGCCTTAATCTTTGAAGGATCCACTGTAATTCCTTTTGCAAATATAATATGAACCAAATATTGTACCTCTTTTTGGAAGAAGGTACACTTCAATGACTTTTCATACAACTTATATTCCCTTATCCATTTCAAAATAAGTCTTAAATGTTTCCTATGCTCTTCTTTATTCTTGAAATATATCAAAATGTCATCCAAGAACACTAACACAAAAGTATCTAAATAGAATTTGAAGAAAATATTCATTAAATTCATAAGGTTGTCGAAGATTTTGTTAGTCCAAAAGCTAAAGTTATGAATTCATAATGCCCATACCTTGTTCTAAAGGTTGTTTTATGAATGTATTCACCATTTATCCTCAACTGATGATATCTTGATCTCAGATCAATCTTTGAAAGGAAAACAATGATATGCATTTGATAAAAAATATAATCAATGTGAAGTAAGGGGTAATTATTCTTTATCGTTGTTTTGTTAAGAATATGTAATTAGTCTATGCACAAGCATAATGTTTCATCCTTGTTCTTGATGAAAAACATTGGTGCTCCCCATGGTGATATATTTAATGTGACTATAATCATAACATGACCTAAATCTACTAGATCCATACAGATTTAAGCTAGATTAAGTCAGTTAAGCTATAATCCCAATGAAATTATTGAAATCTTCAAACCAAGCAACCATTAATGCATAAAGGAAACCTAATTTAAGACCCAAACTTCATTCCATTGGAGGAATGGTGCTACATATGATATGTAATGCAGCCCTTTCCCAATCCCTTGGATAAAAAAGCCTTCAAATGGATTTTTATTGATAAAATTTGATGAAATTGATGAAAACCTAAGCTAATCATGAATACAAAGCTATATTAACATGGATATTGAATTCTAAATGCTAAGATGGTGATGCTAAATGCTAATGGATATGGATGCAAACTAAGCTAGGTGGAAATAATGCTCAAAGATGGTAGCCATTAATGGAAACTAAGTTAAAATGGATGCATAAACTAATTAAGATGAAGCTAAAATGCTTAAAATACTCAAGATGATTGCTCTAAATTCCACTATATTAACTTTACTCTAAAAAGTGGATCCCTATTTCATAGAAGTGGGGTCTCTTTATAGGTAAAATTGTCAAACCAATGGTCAGGATGGATTAACTTAATAAAGGGATGAAAATCAATGAGAGGATTAGGCATGGATTGTGTTGAATACCCAAGATACTGAGAGGGGGGGTGAATTAGTATCTTCTTAAATTTATTTAAAAAATACCATCCAATTACTCCAATGCATTTAACAGTAAAGATGAGCAAGAGCATAAACAAAACATGAAAGCACACAACACATGAACACCAAAATTTTTACATGGAAAACCCAAGATGGGAAAAACCACAGTGAGGGTTAGCTCACAATATAGTATAACCAGTTATAAGATATTACAAAAGGGTGGATCACTACCAGGACTCACTGTCCAAAATGGGAGGCTCACTACCTACAAATGTTACATTAACAAAGTGGCTTTACAACCAGAAAATGAACTGATAAAGTACACCTAACAAGTGTTGATTCAATTCCTTTGATGCTAAAAAAATTGACTTAACAAACTTCATCATCTTCACACTTCTTCACTTTCACAACTTCACATTATAAACTTCACATCAACAATCACAAAACTGACCAATAAATATATCTGATACATCCACAAGCATCAATTAAGTCGACCTAATTAGATGCAACCCTTATTCACCAAAAATCATATGTCGGCTTCAAGCATAAAAAAAACTTTCCAAAAGCATTCCAAATGTGTAACACACTACAACATGTCGGCATGGACCTAAGATAGGTCACACATGCATCCGCAACACAAAATTAATTCACCATAACACCAACTATCCATTAGGTCAGCCAGAGATAGACCTAATAGAAAAAATGTAACAACAAAGTGATGCCAACTATCCATATGAGCACCTGTGCACACGAGATTTTGAACATACAACCTTTCAACATCCATAAACCATTTCCCAAAAATGCAAGCAACAATAAGCATTAGCGGAGGATTACAAACCAAAATACTAGAGGATAGTAACTGCATACCAATTCAAATACTGGTCCAAAATACTAGATCAAGCTAGAACTTAACCTTTTAGTTGCAACTCATATAACATGGTGACATCAATGACAACACAAGATTTGTATAATAGAATGTTCTTCTTTATTCTTCCAACAATCTCCCCCTTTTTCATTGATGGCAACAAGTGCCAAAATTTACAAAACACTCCTATCCTCATCACAACATTCTCTTCCCCTATGTACAACACACTCCTCAACATTCTCTCCCCCTTTCTTTATTACACCATTCTCTCCCCATTTGACATCAAGGACAAAGGGTGGTCCAAAAAGAAATATGAAAACTGAAAACTTTACCCGAAGGAAGGTGAGCCTTGAAGCTCCTTAAGAATACTTTTCCAAGTTGCCTTTCCATTCTCCCAACTCTTCTTTGCGAACAACAACATCATGTTCAAGTATTCCAATTCCACTAGACTTTCCTCTACATCATCCAGAGTACCAAGAGTCAGATTTATCTTCTCTAATTTCTCTATATTTTCCAAAGCATTGGCAACCGGGGTGTACTCCATTCTTACAAGGTCACCTAACTGAACAAATCTTTTGGTGATATCCTCCTTTTGCTTCTATAGAATAAAGAATTTATCTCTATGAGTAGAGATGGCATTCTAGGTTGTCCTGTCTCTACCCTTAGATGCATTGTAGGTACTGGAGATAGTAGTCAATTGGGACTCAATAGAGTCCATAAGATCCTTAATATTCTGAGTGGCATCTGGCCACTTTAAGCAATAAGCAAGTACAACATTTTCCTCATATTCACAAGTCTGCACAACTTCCAGATTCTTTTTAACATTAGTGTGTGCCTAAGAACACTTGTCATGAAGTTCCAACAACCTTTTCTCTGCCAACTTCTCCTCAACCTCATGCTTTGTCTTCTCACCAAGTCTGGAGGCATACTCCTAAAAGGAGTCCAATAATAGTTTCAAATTCTCTACCAGAGTAAGAGATGTATCCTTTGAAGTATCGGGTGTGGCCTCCTGCAAAGCTTTAAGAGCATCATCAATAAGCTATGTCCCTTTCTAGTGTGTCTCTAGAATTTCTCTTATAACAGATGCCTACAATGCATCCCCTAACACCAACTTATGAACAAGAGAGATCTTGTCTAGGTCCACACTTCCCTGAATCATGGGGAGCTGTAGAAGTTTTGGAGGAATCACCAGTTGGAATCTGATTTTCTTAGACAACAATCCTTTCAATACATCATCACCAGAGGAGGATTCTTCGAGGGACCTTTGAAATTCTACAACCTTCCTTTGATCTTCTTCATTCTTCTTGACAGATTCCCCATTTTTCTCTTCTTTCTCTTCTTCTTCTTCTTCTTTTTCATCTTTTTCTTTGTCTCTATTTCCTTCTCCATCATTCCCTTCACCTTCATTTTTATCTTTCTCTCCTTCAACATTATCTTTTTCTCCTTCATCATGCTTTGGAGGGTCACTGTCATGCTTCTTTGGCTCAACTTCTCCCTCATTCTGACTTTCCATCTCTGGAGGATCATTTGTAGTGTCTGTGTCTGGAGGGATGTCTACATCATTTGTTTCTGAAGGAATGCATGTGTCATATGTACCAAAAGGAATTTCTTCCTTAACATCTTCTTTAGAAAATTCTTCTCTTGTCGGGTGCAAAACCAGATGGGAGTGCACCAAACATGCCATATTTTATAGCCACATCTCTGATGGCTTCTGCACTTTCTTTCCTTATTTTCTTTATTTGATTTTTTCCCTTTGTCATCAAAGTGTTCACTCTTTTCTTCATCCAAAACATCTTTGAACATATCTTCTTCAAAGTTTTCAAATCATTCAGGGGCAAAGAAGACCCAAGTTTCTCAAAAGCATCATTTTTTATCTTCTAGTCTAAATCAACAACCTTTGATCTTCTCTTCAATAGGGCTTCCCACATTTTCTCAAGCACATTGTTCTTAAAATCATCCCAACTAACATCTAAAGTGATAACATACTGAATAACAGCTAAAATCAAAGTTTTTTTATCCTCTCTACCCACTTGATCATAATACTTTGTTGTAGGCTTCAACATATCTTCAAAATGTAACAAGGTATTAACTAATGCCTCCAATATAAAAGGGGAACCAAGTCTTACTAGAGAGTCCTTTTGTTCTTCCTGGTTTAGAGAGGCTTCTACTGACACCTTTTCTTTCTTTGATTATGCTTTGGTGTGCACATGAACACCAAAATCATGTTCTTCATCTTCCTTAGAGGATGACACAAATTGTAATCTCTTAGAACCAACACTAGCTTCCTAAGAAGCACCTTCACCAGAGGGCCTACTTCCTCTTCTCTTTCTCACCAACTTTGTTGCAGGGTCCTCCTCCTCTTCCTCTTGATCTTTAGTTATGCTAAGATTCGTTTCCCTTGTCGCTTTTTCTTTCTTTCCTCTCTTTCCAAGTACCACTAGAGGATTCTCTTTCCTCTTCCCAGATCTTGTATTGGGTCTGGAAGGAGCCAAGCCTTTACCTTTATCATAAGCACTAGTTTCTACCTTTACTACAGGGGTTGCGACTAGTTTTGAAGGAGTAGTCCTGTTGGATCTCCTTGGTCTTGATGATTCTCCAACCGCCTTTTCTTTCATATCTCCACCTTGTGTGATTTGCTCATCAGTGAAGCCAAACTTTCTAAGTATTTCATTTACATTCTTCCTCATCATAGGCTCTCTTTGCTTCAAATGAACTTCCAAGGGTTTTTTTGCATAGGTGCCAACTCTAGGTTCATTGGTATCTTTAGGACTTTTTAATAATACTTGCACATAAGCTTCAGCTTCATTCTCTATAATCTCATAACCCAATGGTTGAATCCATATAGTCTAGGGTTCAACAACTTCAATCATGCACTCATCAGAGGAGAAATGGAATATGATGTCGTCTTTGTATTTTTCAACAACCTTCTTCGGGATCCTTTCCCTTCATTCATATTGCTCTTGAACACAAAAAAGAATGTTGTTAGAGCATTCTCCTGAATCTTCAAATCACCCAAACTGTGCATATAGTCAAAGATTTGATGTGCAACCAGTTTGGATTTGTCCCAAATCACCACATCATCTCTTCGTGGAAGTATCCTAAGAAGGTAGAACAATAAACACACAATCAAGGAAACAAACTTAAATGCATAATTCCTTTCTCTTGTGATCTTCAAGTTCTCAAACAACTTCTTCCGAAGAATTTCACACAAATCATAGTTTGCACCATTAGCTACCATGTCATAACCAGTGTAAATTTCTATAGTATATAATGAATTATCCTTATTAGTGAAGTATATCTTGTGTCTGATCATTATTGCAACATACTTCATAACTAGATTAGTGATATGATTTGTAGCAAGATCCCTCTTGTCATATGTAGCACCAGTGAGTTCCATCACCACTTCATTCTTCACAGATTTCAGCACTGGTACCAGTCTAGCATCACAGAGTCTGGTAACAACCTTAATTTATTCCTTAGATATAAGGTGGGGTCTATTAGCCCACAAGAATTTATCATTAATTATACTGAGAGTTGGATTAACATACTTTTCATCTAGTGAGGAACAAAAGTTAGGAAATCAATTCCACCGATCCAACTTCTTCAAAACTAGGTTTGCATACTCTGGCTTTACCAAGAAATTATCTCCAATGAGCTCATTTTTCCACATGTCAATCAATTTGGTGTGGTTATAATCCTTATTCTTAACATGGATGTACATTCTTGTGTCTTCAATAGGCATAACTCCGTATGGAATAGATGAGACGATACCCAAAGGATCGTCTTTGAAGACCTTAATAGAATATTTCTTGTAGGATGGTCTAGGTCTTTCTGAAACATTTACAACTACAAGAGTTTCCATTCTTCACAATTCGAGATCAAATGATTTCACAAAGATGATTCACACAAACCCACAGAATCACATAAAAGCAAAATACCTTTTTCCTTTGCGAAAAACCAGAACTAGGGTTTACACAACGCACTCTCCAATTTGCCTCAAGAATACTCCAAAACACTCTCCAATTTCTTCAAATGCACAATTGATTGAAATTCCTTAATAATCCACTTTATAAATCAACAAACTACCCTAATTTGCATTAAATGCGATAGATTTCAAAAAGCTGATAAAAACCCTTCTTCATTGCACTGAAAGACCCTAATTTACTCTACAAATGATCACGCCTACACATTTTCTTCTGGTACTTTTTACATTACCTCTGTTTATCCATTCCTTGCAACATATCTTCATGCCAAAGACTCACATGCCAAATATCTAGGGGGTTCGAACCATTTTCTGTTAAAGCTCCCCCTAAGACCATGCTAGGTCTAATTCCCAGAGGAATTGTCTGCACCGGATGAGGGAATAGACACATATATTGTCTCTAGCTCTTCTTTCTTCCTCCATATATTGTTCATTTCTTGCTTAACCTCATTCTTGTCAATTTTCTTCACTCAATCATTCTTCTTTTCCAGATCAGACTACTTTCCCTTTTTACTTCTGCAAACTCTTAAAATGTGTCTAGGTTTGTTGCAATTGTAGCAAAAAAATTTATGATTTGTTTGACCTCCATTAACCCTTGATCTACACTGATTTACTTCATGTACAAACTTGTTACATGTATAACAATAGCAAACAAAGGATTGATTCATTCTACCTCCATTAAACCAATTTATCATCTGATTTTTGCATTCACTAGCTCTATGTCTGAATTTCTTACATGCAAAACATTGTCCAGAGAAGGAACTAGCATACTGGTTTATTATAATTCTGCACTCTATTGCCCTGTGACCAAATTTATTACATGAAAAGAAAATTCCATTGAAAGATGGGTACCTTTGAGGATTTGGTTGTCTAATAGGTGGTGTTCTAGTGAAGTTTCTTGGATTTATTTTTTGCTTCCCTTTATCTTGACTCTTCTTATTATCTGCTGAGTTTGGGGTCTGCTTATCGTTAGAGCTTTCACTAGCTTCAATTCCCAAACCACCTTTGTCTTTACTTGGTTCCTGCCCTGCAATCAACTCATCAAGCTTGGTGGAGCTTATCTTGAAATTATCTTCACAGAGTTTTGCTTTCTCCAGATTTGCTTTCAAGTTCACCACTTCTTGTTCAAGCTTTGTGCATTCATTAGTCTTGGTTTCCACCTTTGTATTCAGATAATCTTCAATTCTTTTATTTTCCTCCACTTGTGCCTTCAATCCGGTAACCTCTCCATTAGCTTGTTTCAATTTCTCACACACTTCTCTATGTCTTTCTTTGAATTTCTTCAATTGCTCTTTCAATTTCTGGATGCATTAATTTTCCTCATCAAGATTTTCTTTCAAATCTCTATTTTCACTTTTAGCCTTATCAAGATCTTCAAGAGAAGCTCAGAGTTCTTCTTTATCATCCATTTGTTCAATCTTCAAGATCTTCCTCAAGTTGTTAGGCTTCTTTGGAGGAACTAAGCTCTAATATCAATTGTTGAATACCCAAGATACTGAGAGGGAGGGGTGAATTAGTATCTTCTTAAATTTATTGAACAAATACCATCCAATTACTCCAATGCATATAATAGTAAAGATGAGCAAGAGAATTAACAAAACATGAAAGCACACAACACATGAACACTAGGATTTTTACGTGGAAAACCCAAAATAGGAAAAACCACAGTGAGGGTTAGCTCACAATATAGTATAACTGGTTATAAGATATTAAAAAGGTGGCTCACTGCCAGGACTCACTGTCCAAAATGGGAGGCTCATTGCCTACAAAATTATCATTAACAAAGTGGCTTTACAGCCAAAAAATGAACTGATAAAGTACACCTAACAAGTGCTAATTCAGTTCTTTTGATGCTCAGTAAAATGATTTAACACACTTCATCATCTTCTCACTTCTTCACTTTCACAACTTCACATTATCAATTTCACATCAACAATCACAAAACTGACCAATATATATATCTGATACATCTACAAGCATCAATTAGCTAATTAGATGCAACCTTTATTCACCAAAAATCAACTGTCAACTTCAAGCATAAAAAAAACTTTCCAAAAGAATTCCAAACATGTAGCATGCTACAACATGTCAACATGGACCTAAGATAGGTCACAAATACATCTGCAACACAAAATTAATTCACCATAACACCAACTATCCATTAGGTCAGCCAGAGATAGACCTAATAGAAAAAATGCAACAGAGTGATGCCAACTATCCATATGAGCACTTGTGCACACGAGATTCTAAACATACAACCTTTCAGCATCCATAAACCATTTCCCAAAACTACAAGCAACAATAAGCATCAGCAAACTAGATTACAAACCAAAATACTAGAGAATAGTAACTGCATACTGGTTCATATACTAGTCCAGAATACCGGATCAAGCTAGAACTTAACCTTGCAATTGCAACTCATATAACATGGTGACATCAATGACAACACAAAAGTTGTATTATAGAATGTTCTTCATTCTTCCAATAGATTGAGGATTCCAATCTATGGTCAAGGTTGAAAGTTGAAAAGGATCAAGTAATTTGATCAATCGTCCTAATTTTCTCTCAATAAACACACTTCCTAAGAATTAGGAAGTGGTTAAAAGATATTTCATTTTAAATGAGTGCATAAAAAGGAATATTCCATAGCAATATTCTCTTTTGGAGGAATGTGCAAATTAGAAATATTCCATGGGAATATTCCCTTGCAAGTTGGAGGGTGAGGATAATTAGGAATTTGATAATTAAAACAAAGTTTTGATTGTGCAAATTAGAGGAATTTAGGATTATCATTAAATAATTAATTATTTAATGAAAAGGGATCAACTGACATTTAATTAAATAATTTAGATTTTTTAATTAAATGAGAGGAAATAAAGAGGGTCTAATTTAAATAATTTACATTATCCAATTAAACAAGATGAAATGTTAGTGTGAAAGGGGGTGAATTAACCTAATGAAATTAGTTATCAGATTAATAGACAAGAATGATGCATTTCATTAAATAACTAGGATTATTCAATTAAATAGTCAAAAAGAAGATGAATTTAGGATGAAATGGTGTTATTCATCAGATTCAGATGTGCAATATCAGTCAGGACAATTTTAAGTGTCTACATTTTTCCCCTCTTTGAAGCGAGGTACCTGTTACATTGGTTCAAAGACTGATGCTTTTTAGATTAATGCTGCTACTCAAATCAAAAATTTAAAAATTCCTAATTTTTTGGATGCCCCAATGGAAGGAATTAAGCTGGTACTCTATCCCCCTTGAGACATCGGGCATAAATTTGAATTTTTGGGTTAATATCGTGACAAAGGTGCAACATTGATTCAGGTGCAAAAATGCATTTCAGGATGTGAAAAAAAGATCAAAAATGTGAAAAATGTCTCAAAATATGCCCCATAGCTAAAAAATTGATCAAAAAGGATGGAAACCCTATTTTCCCCCTCAAATTAGGGTAAAAACCCTAATTTTGAGGCTTAAAAATAGGTTCAAGGGTCACTTTCAATTCATTTGCACTCTTGACTCTAGCAAAATTCTACCATTTTTGCTCTGACACCTTGGAAAAATGGCAGCTCGTGAGATCCCACTGCACCTCATGGACAGGGTACGAGTGTAACATGTCAATCGATCACTCAAGTAAAATTTCCTAAGTTTTCACTTTCAAGTAAATAAACTATGTAACTTAACCATTGCCATAATTTTTTTCTTTTCTTTATAGAGAACAAATGTACATAGATGTTATATTGATAATCAAAATTGATTCCATTCCAAAATAATATTCCACATATTACAATATTTCCAAAGAATGTGTACAAAGTACATACATAGCTCAATTGAGCTTCAAAGCAATAGATATAGATGGTCTAGGAATCTCCTTTCAAATCATGGTCTTTTGTCATCTGCTAAGAAGGTTTGAGAAGCATCACTCAAGCGCTTTTCTCCCAAAAATGGACTCAAATGTGGTCCCTTGCACATCTATCATATGATAGATGGCCCTACCCTTCAACAAAGATATTGGTGGAGTAACCTTGTAACGACAACCATTCTGAGCTTAGTGTTGTGTCCTACATGTCTAGAACTTTAAACCCTACAATCCTGAACTAGCATGCATAAATAGATCATAGTGAATTGATAGTGGAGCCAAAGGAAATCACACTACTTTGGCCAAAGTGTTCTCACTCAATACTTCAAGTGACAATCATCCTACTCACATACACTACTTAAGCTCGATTTGACTTTAGGCCATTATAAATTATGCATAGGTATTTCCTTCTATGGGTTATCTTTAACCCTAGAAACAACCTATTCCCCTTCCCATAAGCTCAATGGTATTTCTACCCACAAAGCATAAATACAAGTTACCCTCCCTTCAATGGATAATCAAATCCTAGGTGTAACTTACAAGCTATCTAATACAATCAAATAACCCTTAAGCTATCCTTGTTTCATCATACCTAGAATATGTATACTAATGATAAACAATCCCTCTTATTATGGAGTAAATACAAACACTTTCATAGAAAGGTATAAAACATCTTCTTTTCCTTTCCAAATAAAATGTTATGATTTCCTAATGCAAATATTCTCAAGCCATTCCAAACAAAGTAATCAAAACTCATTCTTTCATAAATAAAGACAAATAAAAGAAGACTAGATCCTTATGCCCGTAATACACTTGATCCAATTGACTAACTTGATTCTCAACCTTCCAACAATAGCTTACTAGCTTCACTTTATCTTCTCAAAGAAATTATTCACTATAACCTCTTACACAAGATAGCTCAATGCTCTCACAAAGTAACTCTTAAGCTCTCACAAAATATAACTCAAAATATTTGCAGTAGAATAAACTACATAATTATGCATCCCAAATGAGAGAGCTAGCCCATCCATTTATAGAAAATATTGAGACATTGATGCCAAAAGAAAAGGTGTGTCATTCAACACCACTCCAACATGTTGAATGACTCACCTCTCACAACAAAAAGGTGGCAAAAATCTAAGTGAAAACTCAACTTGGTATTCTAGAGATCGGCCCCTTTGCTTGACAGCAACTTAAGACTAATTCAAATATGCACATGCCTAAAAGATGAGAATAGACTTGCAAACAAGATAGGCTTCTATAGAAAGAGAGTTTTCATATATCGGTGCCATGTAACCATCTTTCCTATTCCTTTGACACAATTTATCTCAATGAAACAATCCACTTTAAACAAGCAACACATATCCCTTGTCGACTTAGTGATAGTCTATTATTTTGATAGAGAAAAGATGAGTCAAATACTCTATAATAGTGTTCAAGCTTGTGTTTTGACCAAGCATGTTTCTTGATTATTATTCATGTTATCATGCATTTAAACCACTTGCACAATAACATGTTATTTAATATTTCCATCACTTTTATCTTTTGGATATGCATTCAAAGTAGAACTAATATGCTGCTATAAAATAGAGATGCATTTTAAATGGTATCGACCATGGCTTATTACTTCATATCGGCATTTATTAATCATATATATATACATGTGCATATATATATACTAATATATATATATATATATATATATATATACTAATATATATATATATACTAATGTATATATATGCTAATATATATATATATATACTTAAATATGTAATATGCCCCAATATATATATATACTAATATGTATATATATATATATATATATATATATATATTCCCGTAATCAATAAAATATGTGTATACATTTGTTCAAATGGAATAAGATCAGTTAACATTCATATAATATGCTCGATTATATATATATATATATATATATATATATATATATCATATGGATATTTTCATTTTGTCACACATACATATATACTCGACACATTTATCACTGATATTTTACATAAACAATTTGCTATCTTATTGATAGGTAATATACGAGTGATGTATATATACATATATACATACATGTCACATTGTCCATTCGATAACACCATGCTCATAAGCAACCCGTTCATAAGCATGCATAGGTACGTCTACCTATGTACTCTTATGTATGTGTTCCTTCATGCGTATGGTCTATTGTTGACATGCATATGCATACATATATATACATACAACGTATGTTCACATAATCAATCAAGCATAGCAATATAAGGAAGAACTCATAAGCTCTAAACACATAAACATCATCCAAGAATGCACTCAACAGTAATAAAGACCCTTACTAATGAAAACACATCATACTAAAGGATGACTTACCTATTCCCAACACAATAACTTGACTCAACCATTCTACTATGAGTGTGTGTAACCTCAGTTAGGTTAAGTTATTGGTTACTCGACCAAGTTCTTCTCTTGAGTGATACTTCCCCTCACACTTGGAGGATTTAACATGAACTTGCATCCAACTAACACATTCCCATGGTAGTCAGTTGTTCATCAAAATATGCATTTACATAATATTTTCCCATATTTAGAATATCCAATTCAATAACCATCCATTTCACATATATGCATTTCATCACACACTTAATATTAAATGAGAGAAATAACACATACATTCACCAATTCATTATTAACAAAGTGCAAGAACATATACTCTCAATTGGGAATTCTAATTACATTCCTGGAAATGCAATAATTTACCCTAACGATTAATAGTAAATGGGTAAACACACAATGGGGTGTTGCTTGATAGCAGTACCAACGTGTAGCAAACATGGACCTCTAGTTACAAAAATAAAAAATTTCTCACTTTTTGTGTTTTAGCATTTAATGGGGGTTGAAAGTCCAAACAATGAATCACCATACAAGTAAACATGGGCGATTAGGCATTGCTTTTCGCGGGGGTAGCAACTCTTTTGCATATATCATCACTTTTGTCCTAGTTGGGTATAGCGACACATTTTGAAATGTTGGTGTACATTATTTTAAATATAGCATTGCTTGAATTTTTAGGTTAATTTTGGTCCAACATCACTTTTGAAAAGCCGGCCACACTGCGAGTGACACTTTTGCTATTTTGGTCCGGTGTAAGCTATTGAAATGCTCCCGATGCACTTTTGAAAATGTAGTTCTTTTGTTATTTGGGTCTAGCAACACTCTAAAATACCCGGCGCTTTTGTAAGAATAGAGTGGCTATTATTCTGCCGGTTAGGGTTGTAACGAAATTTTTGCTTAAGTTTTCAGCAATTGACGTGGTTTTATTTAATTGCACTTGGGAGATCATTCAACCACTTCAATCGAGGTAGACCACGGTATCTTGTCCCTCATTCCCAGGTTGAGGAGCGAACTACGGGATATTCCTTGGAGGCGGTCGAGTTAGGGTTTAACACTTTTATGTCAGAGGGGTGATCCCATAATAATTAGCAGTTTTAGGGACATCTTATTTTTGTTGAAATCACATATTTTTAGAAAATATAGCGAGATTTAATCATGAAAGTTCCATTTAAAGATTCCGATTGAGAGGTTTGATCAAACTACCTTAAATCAAACCACCTTGGATAGAAGCCTGCCAGTTTTAAACCATACCTATAACAGAGTCTCCTTTACACCTATCAAAATGCTAATAAAAAACCACTTTTGATCTACCTTTTTTCCAGGAATCAAATGAATTCATTTTAAAAGAATTTATTTTTTTGTAAGTGTTTGGAATTTAGCTTGTGGACTTTAAAGGTAGCAATTTTTAAATATATTAATTTGATTATTATATTTATTTTTATTTCTTAATGAATGTGGGTTTCTTTGAAAATAAAGCTCTTTGTTCTACATATTGGAAAAATAGTAGATTATGAAAAAATTTGAAAATATCTATTCACTTGATATTGATGTCCTTGATCCAACAAAAGTGAATTCGATACATACAAAGAATACTTGTGTTAGCAAGTAAACCTATGTCTAAGTGCTTAAAGCTGGTTGACTTCAAAACATAATTAAGAAAAAATATTCAATGAAAACACTAAGATCCAATTGCATGAATTAGATATCATGATTCACGAATCTAAATTGAGACAAAATAGGGAATTTTATCCTTCATGGAAAAAAAGTTGTGTTAGCAAGTACACATCACTCTCTGAAAATGGTGTTTATTGTTAAAAACTAGTTATCAAAGGAGATGGTAAAAGAAATGCAATTTGATTCCATTTTTTTTTTTTTAAATATATTTAGAATCTATAGATAAAATGTGACAAACCACTAGTTTGTATCATCTTCAAATTCCTCACGGTTTAGTAGCTATAGGTGTCTGAAAGTGAAGAAGATTCAAATGTTTCATTTCAATGTCAAGTTTGTGAAAGTGTAAACTAGTATTGTAGAGATCACCTGAGATCAAGATGTATTTGGCGATGATCCTTAACTAATAGAGAGGTGGCACAATGAGACCTCTTCTTTACACCTATTGACTAGAGAGGACACTGTGATGTTGGAGGATGTTCGGTGCATCTTGTAGGTGTCAATCCATGGTGAGTGGATTATTTACGATGTGGATGTCAAGGGAATTGCTTGTTATGATGTTCTTGGCACAGAGGATAGGCCCTGAACTTGACTTTGATCATCGGTGCTTTGATATGTGAGGTGCTTGTTCTAGATTGATTAGGGAGAGGATTCAACCTAGGTTGCGGACTTGCTTGGTCTCAGATATGGAGGATAGGACTATTTTTGCTTGGGGCCCCGTAGTACTTGCCTCAATGTACCATGATATGCATCAAGCCATCTATATGGATGGGTGGAGCATAGGAGTCAGGGTTACATTATTACACATATGGGCATGGGATTATATTGTTGTGTTGAGACTGATTGTTGCACTGGCTGATGTGGACCCAGATGAGCCAATTGTCTACTATTACAAAGGTAAGATCACACTTCATCAGACAAGGCCCTCATGCATCCCGTACGAGAGATGGGTGATTGATAATATAGTAGTTTTCCATTGGAGACCATAGTTATAGGTATCGGCTTGGTATGATGATGTTTAGCAACTATTTTACACCAAGAAAACCTAGTTTCTACAGTTCTGGGAGCACACGATGATAGAGAGATGCCTCCTAGACCAAGTTGCTCATCATTTTGGGTGGAGTTCAGGATGTGGTGCGTGATTCCCCCTTGCTTATATTTTCATGCACCATTAGAGTTAAGCGGAAACATATTACGCCCCAAGTTGGAAGTGGATAAATTTAGACAACTTTTTGCATAGCCTTAAGGTGTGTATGTGGGGGAGCCATATGGCAGTAGGGACCACACGCATATGATGCTTGAGGTGGAGATAGTTCGCAATTGTCTATTTGATAGATCATGTAGTGGTACAACCACCCAATAGGGGCAAAGGATAGGGACAGGGCAGAGGACATGGGAGGGTGCCTCAGCAGCCTCCTAGAGATAGTCTTGGTAGTTCATCAAGATAACCATCCTAAAAATCATAAATAAATGGGTAATCTTGAATAGATGGTTCCTGAGTTTTCCTTGATAATTCCTCACTAACTTCATATATTTTCTAAAAATCATAGAAGTATACGTCATCAAGAATAGTTAATTCTTTAGAATCTTCTATTTTTCCATTTGACTATAAATCTTTGACAAAATTTTCTTCTAGCTCTTTTCGGTTGCATTGTAGAGATATTCTGATCTTAACTTTATGTTGGATCCCTTAGATTAAATTTGCATCCCTAAAATCATCTAGACATTCAATTTTTGTCAAAACAATCTACTTTTTCTCTATGATGTTATAACTAATTCATTACAGGGATGACATTATATGAACCTAAGGGATCTACTTACAAGTTTACTTATGTTGATAAATTTGGTAAATTTACCTTGGTCTTGAATAGACATTGCTCTACCTGAGCTCTTGACCGGTTTACATATTTGACTAACCAAGGTTTAGCCATAAAACCAACTTGTACATGAATCTTCTTTAACAAAATATGTGCTATAAAAAATTTAGTTGCTCCAGTGTCTATTAAAATCAAAATAGGTATTACCAAACAACTTGTACCTAAAATCTTAATAGAGTAATTTGATATTCTACTTGGTGGTTATCAACAGTCACCTAAATCCTTTGTTGAAATTTTCTTTGTTGGGAAGGTAGAAAATGACCTCAATATGGGTTCCCTTGACTCTTTTTTGGGAATTGGTTCATATAATGATCTCCTCCATAGTTGAAAATTATTCCAAGAGGTCCCTTCTTTTCTACAAGGTGATCATTTCTAAAGTTCTCTCTTTTCTTGAAATCTTTATTCCTTTTTTAGTTTGAGGGGTCATCTTATTTTTATTTCCTAGATCCCTTCCCATTTTGTCTTTGGTTTGGAGTCTTGATTCCAATTCTTGTTTTTGAATGATGGTGATGACTTGTACCATTCAAAAAAATTCCTATTCTTATCTCAATATGTTGAGATATACTTCAATTTTGTTTGTGTTTTATTATTTTTTCAAAGGCTTGGTCCATGATTGTTGGACTATGAACATATACCTCACCTCAAATTCAAGCATGCAGTCCCATGATGAATTTCCTTATCTAAAATCTCTCATCTTTCTAATATTAGGGTACATAATTTAGTAATCTAGTGAACTTCCAATACTTCAATTCTAACATATCTCCTTGTTGTAGGTTCTAGAGTCTATAACTTTTTTATCAAAATTATAATTGAGATAACCACCTCTATTTGAAGAATTACCATAAAATGATCCTAAGTAAAAGCTTAGCGATGTAACATAACTTAGTATATTTATTCATCCATAATTGGATGCTTCTCAACAATTGGTAAGCTCATATAGCTTCACTTTGGTTATCTCTAAATAGTTCTTAATTTTAAAATACTTTTCCATGGTAGTGAGTCGTGCTTTAGCTCCATCTCCTATCATTATTTCATTTAAAATTTAGTGGGGTGATATTTTTTAATATATCTTTCTATCATTGGTCAAACATGCTTTCATTTCCATTTGATTTCCTTGATCTTGGTTAGCTCCTCCCTTACCCTTCATGAGCATTATGCTCATGATAATTATTTTCACCATTTTCTTGACCTTTTCATCTTCATTTTTGTATCATCATCTTCCCTCTTACTA
>VDFB02130268.1:0-10338 GCA_007258455.2 Sequoia sempervirens | reverse complement strand
AATGACAACACAAAAGTTGTATAATAGAATGTTCTTCATTCTTCCAACAGATTGAGGATTCCAATCTATGGTCAAGGTTGAAAGTTGAAAAGGATCAAGTAATTTGATCAATCATCCTAATTTTCTCTCAATAAACACACTTCCTAAGAATTAGGAAGTGGTTAAAAGATATTTCATTTTGAATGAGTGCACAAAAAGAAATATTCCATAGGAATATTCTCTTTTGGAGGAATGTGCAAATTAGAAATATTCCATGGGAATATTCCCTTGCAAGTTGGAGGGTGAGGATAATTAGGAATTTGATAATTAAAACAAAGTTTTGATTGTGCAAATTAGAGGAATTTAGGATTATCATTAAATAATTAATTATTTAATGAAAAGGGATCAATTGACATTTAATTAAATAATTTAGATTGTTTAATTAAATGAGAGGAAATAAAGAAGGTTTAATTTAAATAATTTACATTATCCAATTAAACAAGATGAAATGTTAGTGTGAAAGGGGGTGAATTAACCTAATGAAATTAATAGACAAGAATGATGCATTTCATTAAAAAACTAGGATTATTCGATTAAATAGTCGAAAAGAAGATGAATTTAGGATGAAATGGTGTTATTCATTAGATTTAGATGTGCAATATCACGATTAATTTTGGCGGTTCACAAGGTGCGCCCCATATTGTAGGTCAGCGACTACAGTTGCCGCTACTCAACGAAAAAAAATTTAAAATCGAATTTTTGACGCCCCAAAATGAAAAGAATTATCGGTATCATCCCCTTGAGACATCTGCATAATCTACCTTTTGGGTTAATATCGTGACAAAGGTGCAACATTGATTCAGGTGCAAAAATGCATTTCAGGATGTGAAAAAAAGATCAAAAATGTGAAAAATGTCTCAAAATATGCCCCATAGCTAAAAAATTGATCAAAAAGGATGGAAACCCTATTTTCCCCCTCAAATTAGGGTAAAAACCCTAATTTTGAGGCTTAAAAATAGGTTCAAGGGTCACTTTCAATTCATTTGCACTCTTGACTCTAGCAAAATTCTACCATTTTTGCTCTGACACCTTGGAAAAATGGCAGCTCGTGAGATCCCACTGCACCTCATGGACAGGGTACGAGTGTAACATGTCAATCGATCACTCAAGTAAAATTTCCTAAGTTTTCACTTTCAAGTAAATAAACTATGTAACTTAACCATTGCCATAATTTTTTTCTTTTCTTTATAGAGAACAAATGTACATAGATGTTATATTGATAATCAAAATTGATTCCATTCCAAAATAATATTCCACATATTACAATATTTCCAAAGAATGTGTACAAAGTACATACATAGCTCAATTGAGCTTCAAAGCAATAGATATAGATGGTCTAGGAATCTCCTTTCAAATCATGGTCTTTTGTCATCTGCTAAGAAGGTTTGAGAAGCATCACTCAAGCGCTTTTCTCCCAAAAATGGACTCAAATGTGGTCCCTTGCACATCTATCATATGATAGATGGCCCTACCCTTCAACAAAGATATTGGTGGAGTAACCTTGTAACGACAACCATTCTGAGCTTAGTGTTGTGTCCTACATGTCTAGAACTTTAAACCCTACAATCCTGAACTAGCATGCATAAATAGATCATAGTGAATTGATAGTGGAGCCAAAGGAAATCACACTACTTTGGCCAAAGTGTTCTCACTCAATACTTCAAGTGACAATCATCCTACTCACATACACTACTTAAGCTCGATTTGACTTTAGGCCATTATAAATTATGCATAGGTATTTCCTTCTATGGGTTATCTTTAACCCTAGAAACAACCTATTCCCCTTCCCATAAGCTCAATGGTATTTCTACCCACAAAGCATAAATACAAGTTACCCTCCCTTCAATGGATAATCAAATCCTAGGTGTAACTTACAAGCTATCTAATACAATCAAATAACCCTTAAGCTATCCTTGTTTCATCATACCTAGAATATGTATACTAATGATAAACAATCCCTCTTATTATGGAGTAAATACAAACACTTTCATAGAAAGGTATAAAACATCTTCTTTTCCTTTCCAAATAAAATGTTATGATTTCCTAATGCAAATATTCTCAAGCCATTCCAAACAAAGTAATCAAAACTCATTCTTTCATAAATAAAGACAAATAAAAGAAGACTAGATCCTTATGCCCGTAATACACTTGATCCAATTGACTAACTTGATTCTCAACCTTCCAACAATAGCTTACTAGCTTCACTTTATCTTCTCAAAGAAATTATTCACTATAACCTCTTACACAAGATAGCTCAATGCTCTCACAAAGTAACTCTTAAGCTCTCACAAAATATAACTCAAAATATTTGCAGTAGAATAAACTACATAATTATGCATCCCAAATGAGAGAGCTAGCCCATCCATTTATAGAAAATATTGAGACATTGATGCCAAAAGAAAAGGTGTGTCATTCAACACCACTCCAACATGTTGAATGACTCACCTCTCACAACAAAAAGGTGGCAAAAATCTAAGTGAAAACTCAACTTGGTATTCTAGAGATCGGCCCCTTTGCTTGACAGCAACTTAAGACTAATTCAAATATGCACATGCCTAAAAGATGAGAATAGACTTGCAAACAAGATAGGCTTCTATAGAAAGAGAGTTTTCATATATCGGTGCCATGTAACCATCTTTCCTATTCCTTTGACACAATTTATCTCAATGAAACAATCCACTTTAAACAAGCAACACATATCCCTTGTCGACTTAGTGATAGTCTATTATTTTGATAGAGAAAAGATGAGTCAAATACTCTATAATAGTGTTCAAGCTTGTGTTTTGACCAAGCATGTTTCTTGATTATTATTCATGTTATCATGCATTTAAACCACTTGCACAATAACATGTTATTTAATATTTCCATCACTTTTATCTTTTGGATATGCATTCAAAGTAGAACTAATATGCTGCTATAAAATAGAGATGCATTTTAAATGGTATCGACCATGGCTTATTACTTCATATCGGCATTTATTAATCATATATATATACATGTGCATATATATATACTAATATATATATATATATATATATATATATACTAATATATATATATATACTAATATATATATATACTAATATATATATATATATACTAATATATATATATATACTAATATATATATATACTAATATATATATATATATATATATATATATATATATTCCATGTCAATAAAATATGTATAATAAAATATGTATACATTTGGTATTCAAATGAATAAGATCAGGTTAACATTCATATAATAATATCGATTATATATATATATATATATATATATATATATATCCATATGGATATTTTCATTTGTCACACATACATATATATCGACACATTTATACTGCACAATCAAGCACATAAACAATTACTATCTTATTGATAGGGAATATACGTGCAATGTTTATACACATATATGTCACATTGTTTGTTCGATAACACCATGCTTATAAGCAACCCATTCATAAGCATGCATAGGTATGTCTACCTATGTACTCTTATGTATGTGTTCCTTCATGCGTATGGTCTATCATCGAAATGCATATGCATACATATATATACATACAATGTATGTTCACCTCATCAATCAAGCATAGTAACATAAGGAAGAACTCATATAAGCTCTAAATACATAAAAATCATCCAAGAATCCTTACTAATGCAAACACATCATACTAAAGTATTTCTTACCAGTTCCCAACACAATAACTTGACTCAACCATTATACTGTGAGTGTGTGTGTGTAAGCTCAGGTAAGTTACGTTACTAGTTATCCGACCAAATTCTTCTCCTGAGTGATACTTCCCCTCACACCTGAAGGATTGAACATGAACTTGCATCCAACTAACACATTCCCATAGTAGTCAGTTATTCATCAAAATATGCATTTACATAATATTTTCCCATAGTTAGAATATCCAATTCAATAACCATCCATTTCACATATATGCATTTCATCACATAATATTAAATGAAATAACATACATTCATAATTCATTGATAACAAAGTGCAAGAACATATACTCTCAATTAGAATTCTAATTACATTCACAAATGCAATAATTTACCCTAACACAGTAATAGTAAATAGGTAAACACACAATGGGGTGTGACAACGAGAGTACCAACGTGTAGCAAACATAGGACCTCTAGTACAAAAATAAAAAAATTTCTCACTTTTTGTGTTTTTTAGCATTTATTAGGGGTTGAAAAGTCCAAACAATAGAATCACCATACAACGTCGCTTATGAACTGGTCGACATTGCTTTTGCGGGAGTAGCAACTCTTTTGCATATATCATCACTTTTGTCTAGTTAGGTATAGCGACACATTTGAAATGTTGACGCGTATTTTAAATATAGCATTGCTTGAATTTTTAGGGTTAATTTTGGTCCAACATCACTTTTGAAAAGCCGACACACTTTTGCGAGTGACACTTTTGCTATTTTGGTCCAGTGTCGCTATTGAAATATCGATGCACTTTTGAAAATGTGATTCTTTTGTTATTTGGGTCTAGCAACACTCTAAAATACCACGACGCTTTTGTAGAATAGAGTCGCTATTGCAGATTTAGGGTTCGCAACTTGAAATTTTGTAAGTTTTTCAGCAATTCTGACATGGTTTTATTTAATTGCATAGGAGATCATTCAACCACTTCAATCGAGGAAGTGTAGACCTGGTATCTTGTCCCTCATTCCCCAGTTGAGAGACGAGGCAAGGATATTCCTTGGAGCGATCGAGTTAGGGTTTGTTGCACACATGTCCGAGGGGTGATCCCATAATAGTGGTTTACACTTTCCGGGACATCTTATTTTTTGTTGAAATCACATATTTTTAGAAAATATAATGATTTAATCCTTGAAAAGTTCCATTTAAAGGATTCCAATTGAAGAGGGTTTGATCAAACCACCTTGGATCAAACCCCCTTGGATAGAACCCTGCTAGTTTTAAACCATACAGAAGTCTCAACTTTACACCCTCAAAATCACAGTAAAGGCTTCCAATCACCTTTTTGGGAATCAAATGAATTCATTTAAAATTTATTTTTTTGTGAAGTATTTAGTTATTACTAGGCTTCCCAAAGTATAATTTTAAATATATTAATTTGATTATTATATTTATTTTTTATTTCTTGTGAATGTAGGTTTTTCACTGAAAATAAAGCTCTTTGTTCTACATGTGGAAAAATAGTAGATTATGAAAAAAAATTTGAAAAATATCTATTCACTTGATATTGATGTCCTTGATCCAACAAAAAAATTGAATTTCGATACATACAAGAATACTTATGTGTTAGCAAGTAAACCTATGTCTAAATTGTAACTAGTTTGACTTCAAAACATAATTAAGAAAAAAATATTCAATAAAACACTATGAATCCAATTGCATGAATTAGATATCATAGTTACGAATCTAAATTCGAACAAAATAGAATTTTATCCTTCATAGAAAAAAAATTGTGTTAGCAAGTACACGTCACTCTCTGAAAATGGTGTTTACTGTTAAAAATTAGCTATTGAAGGAGATGGAAAAAGAAATGTAATTTGATTCCAATTTTTTTGAAAAATATTATTTAGAATCTACAAACAAAATGTCACAAATTACTAGTTTGCATCATCTTCAAACTCCTCATGGTTTAGTAGCTATAGGTGTCTGAAAGTGAAGAAAGATTCAAAATGTTCATTTCAATGTCAAGTTTGGCCAAAAAGTGTAAACTAGTATTGTGAGATCACCTCGAGATCAAGATGTATTTGGCGATGATCATAACACTAATAGAGAGGTGGCACAATGAGACCTCTTCTTTACACCTATCGACTAGAGAGGACACTATGATGTTGGAGGATGTATGGTGCATCTTGTAGGTGTCAATCCATGGTGAGTGGATTATTTACAATGTGGATGTCAGGGGAATTGCTTGTTATGATGTTCTTGGCACATAGGATAGGCCCCGAACTTGAATTTGATCATCGGTGCTTTGATATGTGAGGTGTTTTTTCTAGATCGATTAGGGAGAGGATTCAACCTGGGTTGCAGACTTGCTTGGTCTCATATATGGAGGATAGGAATATTTTTGCTTGGGGCCCTATAGTACTTGCCTCAATATACCATGATATGCATCAAGCCATCTATATGGATGGGCGGAGAATAGGATTTAGGGTTACATTATTACACATATGGGCATGGGATTATATTGTTGTGTTGAGACTGATTGTTGCACTGGCTGATGTGGACCCAGATGAGCCAATTGTCTACTATTACAAAGGTAAGATCACACTTCATTAGACAAGGCCCTCATGCATCCCATACGAGAGATGGGTGATTGATGATATAGTAGCTTTCCACTGGAGACCATAGTTATAGGTATCGGCTTGGTATGATGATGTTTAGCAACTATTTTACACCAAGAAAACCTAGTTTCTACAGTTCTGGGAGCACACGATGATAGAGAGATGCCTCCTAGACCAAGTTGCTCATCATTTTGGGTAGGTTCAGGATGTGGTGCCGTAGGATTACATAGCTATATTTTCATGCACCATTAGAGAGGATTAGCGGGGGAAACATATTCTGCCCCAAGTTGAAGTGGATAAATTTAGACAACTTTTTGCATAGCCTTGGGTGTATGTGGGGGGGCCATATGACGTAGGGACCACACCTGCATATGATGCTTGGTGGAGATAGTTCGCAATTGTCTATTTGATAGATCATGTAGTGGTACAACCACCCGATAGGGGCAAAAGATAGGGACAGGGCAAAGGACATGGGAGGGTGTCTCAACAGCCTCCTAGAGATAGTCTTGGTAGTTCATCAAGATAAACATCCTAAAAATCATGAATAAATGGGTAATATTGAATAGATGGTTCCTGAGTTTTCCTTGATAATTCCTCACTAACTTCATATATTTTCTAAAAATCATAGAAGTATATGTCATCAAGAATAGTTAATTCTTTAGAATCTTCTATTTTTTCCATTTGACTATAAATCTTTGACAAAATTTTCTTCTAGCTCTTTTCAGTTGCATTGTAGAGATATTCCTGATCTTAACTTTATGTTGGATCCCTTAGATTAAATTTGCATCCCTAAAATCATCTAGACATTCAATTTTTGTCAAAACAATCTACTTTTTCTCTATGATGTTATAACTAATTCATTACAGGGATGACATCATATGAACCTAAAGGATCTACTTACAAGTTCACTTATGTTGATAAATTTGGTAAATTTACCTTGGTCTTGAATAGACATTGCTCTACCTGAGCTCTTGACTGGTTTACATATTTGACTAACCAAGGTTTAGCCATAAAACCAACTTGTACATGAATCTTCTTTAACAAAATATGTGCTATAAAAAATTTAGTTGCTCCGGTGTCTATTAAAATCAAAATAGGTATTACCAAACAACATACCTAAAATCTTAATAAGAGTAATTTGATATTCTACTTGGTGGTTATCAACAGTCACCTAAATCCTTTGTTGAAATTTTCTTTGTTGGGAAGGTAGAAAATGACCTCAATATGGGTTCCCTTGACTCTTTTTTGGGAATTGGTTCATATAATGATCTCCTCCATAGTTGAAAATTATTCCAAGAGGTCCCTTCTTTTCTACGAGGTGGTCATTTCTAAAGTTCTCTCTTTTCTTGAAATCTTTATTCCTTTTTTCGTTTTGAGGGTCATCTTATTTTTATTTCTAGATCCCTTCCCATTTGTCTTTGGTTTGGAGTCTTGATTCCAATTCTTGTTTTTGAAGGATGGTGATGACTTGTACCATTCAAAATTATTCCTATTCTTATCTCAATATGTTGAGATAGACTTCAATTTTGTTTGTGTTTTATTATTTTTTCAAAGGCTTGGTCCATGATTGTTGGACTATGAACATATACCTCACCTCAAATTCAAGTATGCAGTCCCATGATAAATTTCCTTATCTAAAATATCTCATCTTTCTAATATTAGGGTAAATAATTTAGTAATCTAGTGAACTTCTTCCAATACTTCAATACTAACATATCTCCTTGTTGTAGGTTCTAGAAGTCTGCCAACTTTTTATCAAAGTATAATTGAGATAACCACCTCTATTTGAAAATTACCATAAAATGATCCTAAGTAAAGCTTAGCGATCTCAACACCAACTTGGTATATTTATTCATCCACCAATTGGATGCTTCTCCAACCAATTGGTAAGCTCTGCAAACTACTTTGGTTATCTCTAAATAGTTCTTAATTTTAAAATACTTTTCCATGTTAGTGAGTCATGCTTTAGCTCCATCTCCTATCATTATTTCATTAAAATTTAGTGGGGTGATATTTTTAATATATCTTTCTAACTCATTGGTCAAACATGCTTTCATTTCCATTTGATTTCCTTGATCTTGGTTAGCTCCTCCTTACCCTTCATGAGCATTATGCTCATGATAATTGTTTTCACCATTTTCTTGACCTTTTTCATCTTCATTTTTGTAATCATCTTCCCCTCTTACTATTGTTAGGAAATAATGCATTCAACCCACATTCTTAATCCATTTCTTGCATAACCCCATAAGAGATAAACATGCATATAAGTAACCATAATGTGTAGATAAAATAGACAAGCCACAAGATAACACAAGATATACCCTAGAAAAACCCTCAAGAGGAAAAAACCCAACCTCCAAAACAATCCATACTCCATATTATTTAGCAATAAAGCAAAACAAGAGTTACAATGAATACCTCTGAAGCATCAAGCCTCTCAATATATCCTCATGTGTCCAAGCATGAATCCACACACCCCATGCCATGCTTCACATATGTACTCCTTAGAAAGACTCAATAATGATAGCCCACTCACCCAACCAACCTTAACCACTAAACATGTGCTTGCTTTTATAGTCTCAAGCTCACACAAATACAACCAAGTGGTAAGATAAAACCATGTACTGCAAAACAATGTGAATATAAAACCACTAATCTCTTATTTAATATTTGGTACAGGTAAGTGCATGGAGCTATGACACAAGAAATGCTCTTAAGATGCCACTTTTTTTTTTCTGAAATCAACAAAACTAATTTGCACGAGAAAATAAAGATAGTTACGCTCAAAATTTTAAGATGCAACAAGAACAAGAGTTGAAGTTCTCTGAGTCTAGTTTCTAAGCTACTAATTCTTTTTGAAATTAATGAATATTAAGGGTCTCAAAAAGGGGGGGGAATAAGTCTTGTATTGATAAAAAAATAGCATAGCATCTGAGCCCCACCCCCCTCTTTTCATTAACTTTTTGTTAGAATTTCAAAAATCTAAATGATGAGAAATTAGTTAACACCATACAGTTTATCCTCCTTCCAGATAATTTTTTCAGTAAATATATAATATCTTATGAATTTTCAAAATGGAAACATCCTGAAAAGCTAAAACTTGAGCATGCTCCCCCCTAATTTTTTTGAAAACTAATCGTAACACCATGCAGTTTATCCTCCTTCCAGATAATTTTTTCAATAAATATATAATATCTTATGAATTTTCAAAATGGAAACATCCTGAAAATCTAAAAATTGAGCATGCTCCCCCCTAGTTTTTTTGAAAATAGCCGAAATCATTTTTATCATTCACGACACAATGGAAGCCTAGTTTAATTTTTTTCACATGTTCATTGAAATGGGTAAAATCTATCAGCACATGTTTTGTTTGCAAAGATTTTTACCAAAATGAGGCATTTATAATAGAGAGTCATGGATGAAAGCCTTAGCAATCAAAATGAAAAGATTATATATATATTTAGATGGCCTAAGAGAGGTTGACACCAAATGGATTTTTTATAAAACTTGCATCCGGAAAGGCGTAGAAATGCCTTGATGAGCATGGAACAAAATAGAAATTTAAAATCTATACATTCCATCTGTCAAGAGAAAGCAACTCATTTGGCATGCACCAAATTTGGTGCTCACCAAATGAGCTACTTTGACCAAAAACTAAGTTTCCCCTCTCTTTGGTCAACCACTTTGATAATGCTAAGAGTTCATGGTTTATGATAGTAGATGGATAGTTGAGGTTTTACATTTCATACACTCTTTTCCTCCTTCCCTCTTAACCAATACATACCCATTCTCTCTCAACCCTCTGTAGGTCTCTCCCACACTCTCTACCTTGTCTTCCATCCTTAGGGTTTAAGGTATAGGGTTAAGAGTATAGGATAAATCCGCCTCTCAGGTCTCTTTGTCCCTCTATCCCTCCCACCCGCTCTCTCTCAAGTCTCTCCCTTCCTATATTCCTCCCACCCCCTCTCTCTCAATTCTCTCCCTCACTCTATCATGTCCACCCTTTGTC
>VDFB02130267.1:0-24561 GCA_007258455.2 Sequoia sempervirens | reverse complement strand
TGATAATCAGTCATTTTATTGTCGCACGCCTTGAATTTTGTGTGAGTTAAGGCTCATGTGGAGATCTTGGCTTGCAAAGGTCGTGAAAGGTCGTGTTTGTGTGTTGGTGATATGGACATTGTTGTGATTCGAATCTGGGTTGAGATACTTGCCTTGTTCTATTTTTTTTCAATTTATGCCATTTTTTTGCATTAATTTTTGCAAAGTAATTTCTTGGAAAATTTGATGGTTGGGAATTGGAAAAACTTCTTGTATCTATTTTGGTGGGTGTATATATCCTTTTAGTCCTTTGTGTGTGTCCTTGTAAATCATGTCAGGCTCAAGGATTGAATTGCTCACTAGTCCACACAACTATCACACATGGAAGCTTAAGATGACACAATTGCTGCAATCTCGGGGTCTTTGGCAAATGTTGGATGCCGAACAACCCGAGTTCAAGTTAAGGAATTTGAGAAATTTGTTCATGGAAACAAAATGGATGAGACTAGAGGGCTCGTAGGTCTCCATGTGTAATAATTTGTTGTTTCACATTGCGGAGTGTACAACAACCAAAGAAGTGTGGGATAAGCTTGCTAAGTTGTATGGAAAGGTCAATCATTTAAAAATCTTGCAACTTGAAGCTGATCTCACCTCTCTCTCCCTAGATGCCTTTCCCACTATTCAAGATTTCCTTGTAGAGTTCAAGTTGATTTTGTAACAATTGAAAGGATGTGGTCATGCCAAAAATGATCAGGAGTGTATTTTCTTGATCTTATCAAAACTGAGAGGTCTCTTTCAAGTGTTTGCCTCTACCTTCTATTCTACTATGGATGCCATGGGAGATCATAAGATTCCTTCATTTGAGGAGTTTTGTGATAGATTGATTAGGGTACAGGCCAAGTTGATTTAGAAAGATGCTCTTCCTAAGAGTCATTCCTTGATGGTTCAATCTTCAAGTGGCAAGAACAAGAAACGGAATAAGGATTCTAAGTCTAATGAGAAAGTTAAGGATCCTACTGCTGAGACCAAAACCTCTTCCATAGAGGAACTATCACAAAAGAAGAAGATCAAATGTGCTTATTGTAAGAGATCTAGACATGATGAGCATAGGTGTTATACTAAGAATATTGATGAGCTTACTCACCTTCTTTAGAAGAACAACATCTCGTTGCCCTCATCAAAGTCTCCTTCTTCCACATCTACATCTGCATCATAATCAAAACCTACACAATCAAGGAATGTAGGATTTGATAATAGGATGAAAGGTAAAGCACTCTTAGCTTCCACTATTCCTAAAAAGGGCAATGGCTTGTTGATTTGGGTGCATCTCATCATATGTCATCTTCTATGGATATGTTCTCTTCTTTTGAGCCTTGTAGTTCACCTAACATTTTGATGGGTAACAATACTTACAAGAAAGTGTGTGGAAAGGGTTCTATTGATATGGGTGAAGGATCTTTTAATGATTTTCTTTATGTACCCTCCTTGACCACTAATTTTCTTTCAATTTATCAAATTGCTCATGGTGCACAAGGTAAGATAATTGAGTTCATTGCTGATCATGTATACATTCAGGACATAGAAACTAAAGATATCATTGCTATAGGGGTGGTGGATCATGCATCTCACTTATATTTTTTTCTCATTTTATTCCTGATGATGATGTTTCTTTGGTTGATGTTCATACCCTTCCATCAAGGGTGAATCATGTTTGTGAGGAGAAGTTGGGTCACTTGAATCTTGGAGTTCTTGAGACTAGTGTTGAGATTCCTCCTCCTTTACCTCCCGCTTCTTCAAATTTGAGTTCTTCTCTTGAGCAGGCTGGTCATAGTTTTTTATATCTTGTTTTATTGGATGAGTATTTGGCAGGCATCTCAGATTTGTTTGTGGAGTCTCATCTTGCAGATTTGGGAGACATACTTGAGGATATTTCTCTCCTCTTTGGTGACAATTTTAGCGTGGTTGTTGATACATCTATATTTTCATTGGAGATTGACATTGATGAGCCTTCACTTGATTTGTCACATTTCTTGGTTGTTTTTTATCATGATTATGTGGTGGATTATTCATGCTTGGAGACTCCTCCTCACTCTTCAAAGATTTTTGTTTGGAGACTTCCTTCCTCTTTTCAGTTGGACATAGAGTGGCTTCATCACTTGGTGGACTTGTTTCTTCCTAAGGGGAGAGGAGTTTCTTGTAGGCATTGGATCATCTTTTGTTTTTAGGCACATTTCATCAACATTGAAGCTTCTTCATTATGGGGGGGATATAATATCTCTTTTTGTCTTTCCTATGGAAGGATCATTTATTGTATATACATGATGTATGTAGTCTTTGGAGGGGGTGATTGAGTCCCCCATCCATGCATCATTTTTTTTTCTCTTTTGGAGAGGGGTTTTTTCCCATAGGGTTTTTCTCCTTTTCTTTGGTTGTGAGAGATTTATTTTTGCATTTTTCATTGTAAATGGGTACCTAACATGGTTGTGTAGCTGGGACCCATATTGCATCTTCATTCTGCATAATAATCTCCCTAAGTTTTCACTTAAGGGGGGGTGTTAGTGTGTTAAATGTTTCACTTAGGGTAAATTACTCTAATTAGTTTTTCCCATACTGGGTGGTTGTTCACCCATTGCTTTTTTCTTTCCTTTAAAAGGTTGTACAATATATATTTTAGAGCATCTCATTATTCATTTACTTTTTGGTGAAATAGGGTGTGTATCTCTCTTCTCTTGTGCATCGTGAAGGTTTATTGTTGAAAATGGTGATTCTGGGCTTGGGGTTTCTTGTTGCAAATGGTAATTCTGAGCTCCATGGTTTCCACTAACAAAAATAAAGTGAGAAAAAACTCGCAACTTGAATTAAAAAGAAAAAAATGTGGTTGTAAATTTTTGCAATCCACTACAAGATAAAAAATTATCACAACAAAAATCCTGGATTTTCACAACCTAGCTTGTAGAAATTAAGTCTTGAATGTATGGCATGTGATTAAATAGGTCTAGTGAAGCGTAAAAGAACAATTGCAGAATACAATTACTCCATTGTTAATGAAATATGTAGGTTTAAGGAGGGCATAAGTTGTATGAAGGATATTGAATGATAATATTCTCTATATGCCACCATAGATAGAGACTTTAAATGTCATTTCATAGATCAGTTTGAAGATTAAAGATGAATTTCATGCACCAAGAGAGGGATGTTCATCTTAATTGACTTGCAAGTAAAAGCTGAAAGAAAAAACAAGATCTATGAACAATTTGATAGATGCCTCCAATTCAAGCTCACACCATGCAAGGATTGCGACATGGACAAAATAAAATCAATAAAATTTCAAGCAAATGTACTGGAAAACATGAAGCCAAACCCCACAACCATTAGCGACGTCCTCCTTGTCTTCTAAATGGTAGTTTAAAACAAGGCGCGAGCTACATGCAAAATGGGAAAACGTGAGTGAATATTTTGAGAGAATGCCTTTGTGTTGCAATGAAAACGCATAATAGTTTGAAGAGAAGGCTTTAGAGACTTTCAATGACATGAAAGTAAAGTGTATTTGTCAAGCATGCCCAACATGGGGAGTATAATTTAATTGATAATCTATATATCAAATAGTGACTTTTGTTAAACTTTGTAGTTAAGAGATAGCTACATCCTGTAGGGAATTATTGAACTTTAAATCTAACTAATTACATCAAGTAAGTAGTTATTATTTCTTATTATAATTTATCAGAAATGGATACTTTTTTAAGTTGATGATGGCCATGGAGTTGATTGCACAACTTATGGTCTTATTTTTTCTTTCCCATTATAATATAAAAGAAAGTGTGAGATAGATTATCTTGAAGGTAGAATATGCACACGATACTATGGAGGCACTGGCTATGAAAAAATATAATGCAATGATTGTGAAATGATGCACTGATGGTGTTAGAAACTTGAGGCCTACAAAGAATCAGGAATGACCTACCCTAAGCATGCATCAACGGTTTTGACTAAAGCATTTTTAAAATCATCCCCCCTTCACCATTTTCTCTCTCAAGCCAGTGCAAATGAATACAATTTGGAAGCACACACAGGGCATGTGAATCCTTAGATAGATTACCTAAAGGGGATGTTTTAAGCAAATATAACCAGCAAGTGTAAATCTAGATCAACTTTGCATTGTTTAGATGTTGAATTCCTATACTAGCATAAGTGTCGAAACACAAGAATGAAATGGAGTAAAATATTTATTTATATGCATTTTTTATCTTCACGTCTACTGGATAGACTTGTAATTCTTGCATACTGCATAATATTTCAAGATTGCATTGTTGGAATTTATTTCTCCTGAGCCCGCTCTCACATCAGCCCCTTGTTTCACCTACCCATCAGGAGCCCCCAATTTCAATGACTATTTTTTAGGATCTCCATCCCTGTAGCTCCTGACAACTCTAGAAGTTAATATGGTAGGTTTTTTTTAATTCCCAATTAATGCTGGTAGGTAATTTCAATTTTTTGAGAGGGAATGTTGAAGGGACAAAAAGAAATGAAGGCAGATAATTTTTTCAAGAAGTGAAAGAAGAGTTCCTGAGCAACAACAGTCTGAAGGGAATGCTTTTTGTTCTCTATGTGATTCAAAGAAGTTTTTGAATAGTAGCAGTTGTGTGTGTTTTGTATGTGAGCAATGATTGTTCCTGAAGAGCTCTGTGTAGCTCCTGTCAGTGAGCTCCTAGCAACTCCTGAAGTTTGTCTATCTAGTTGAGTAACTCATGAAAGCTCCTAGCAGTTTGAAGTCTATAGCTTGTTAGTTCATAGTTTAAGTTTATTTTCTAAGTTTTATGCTTAGTATTTTATGTACTGTCATTTTCAGCTTAGTTAATAAAAAAAGGAAAATATTGCAGGCCCAAATTTGTGTCTCATGTTCTTTGTTATTCTGCATTTTGTATTCCCCTATTGTTTTGGGGAAGCAGAGCAACAACTCTATGTTTTTCTGTTCATTCAAATTTTTTTGACATGGTATCAGAGCCATAGGCCCCATTTCCTCATGAGTTAGGGCACCTTTTTTCTTCTGGGTATTAAGTTTCTTGTGTAGGAGACATGGCTAGAGATGAAGGAAAGAGTTGGAAATAGCCACCATCCTTTAATGGACATAACTATGATGTTTGGGAAAAGAAGATGAAGACCATTATGGTCGCCAATGATTTGTGGGAGTTTGTGGTCAATGGGTTCATGGATGTGATTGAACCAGTAGCGTATGCAACTCTCTCAAACAACCAGAAGACCCAGTTGAAGGAAGAAAGGAGGAAGGATGCTAAGGAATTGAGTTTGATAGAAGCAACCTTGACAAAGGCCTTTTTTCCCAGAATATCAGCAGCTAACTATGTAAAGAAAGCTTGAGAAATCCTCCAAACCAGTTACAAAGGGACTGATAAAGTAAGATTGGTGAAGCTCCAAATGCTTTGAAGAAATTTTGAGACTATGGAGATGAAGGACAGTGAATCCATCTCAGATTTTCACACAAGACTCTTAGGTTTGATAAACTAGTTGAGAGTGAATGTTGAAGTCATTGATGATCAGAGGATTGTGGATAAAATCCTCGGAATCTTACCCACATATTTTGATGCAATGGTGATTTCCATTGAAGAGGAAAAGGATCTCACAATGTTGTCCATTGATGAGCTGATGGGTTCTCTGCAAACCCATGATCAACACCTAAATAGGTCTGCTACTTCTTCCCAAGAGAAAGTTTTTAAAGATCAGTCAAATGTAAGAGAAAGGGAGAGAAGAAACAATGGTGGAAGAAGCTCAAGAGGTAGAGGTTGTGACAACTCCAAACAAGGAAATGATGGAGGAGATAGCTCGACACAAGCAAACAACCAAGAGGGAGTGAGCAGCTCTCAGAACAGCTCCTGAGGAGGCAAGAAGAACAGTAGTTCAAATCAAAAGAATGACAAGAACAACGTTGAATGCTACTACTATCATAAATTTGGCCATTATGCAAGTGAATGTCGGACAAAGCAATGTGATTAGTCAAAACAAAATGCAAATGTGGCTGACGCGAATGTGGGTGAAGGAAATTAGTCCACAGCCTTCATCATGTGCAACATTGGTGAAGAAGGCAGCTCCGAAGTCTGGTATTTGTACAATGGTTGCAACAACCACATGAGTGGTAATGAAATTTTGTTTTCTTTCATTAATAAAAATGTAAAATTAGAGATAAAAATGGGAAACAATGGATTAGTTCCAATTGTCAGAAGAGGATCTATTATGATCTGCACCCAGCAAGGTGAAAATAAGGAGATACAAAATGTATTTCTTGCTCCTGGGTTAAAGCATAACCTCATGAGTGTTGGACAGCTGATCAAAATGGATATAAAGTGTTGATGGAGAAGGGTCAATGCATTATTTATGAAAAGAATGAGATAATGAAGGTGTTAGTAACAATTCAAATGACAAAGAACCAAATGTTTCCCTTGAAGATTGAGACGTGTTTCTCTTCTCATTATGTTCCTGCACCTCTCATGAATGGAAAATGTACAACAATACAACAAGTAGCCCTCAAGAGCACCATTCAAGACCCCTCCAAGCTCTGGCATCTCAGGTATGGACATTTAGGCTATGTTGGTTTAAGTATTTTGTCCAAGAAAAAAATGATCGATGGTTTTCCAACAATAGTAGAGCCTAATGTTAAGTGTGAGGCTTGCATTTTGGGAAAGCAACATAGGCAACCCTTTCAATTGGGCAACTCTACAAGGGAAAGAGCACCATTGGAGCTGGTGCATACAGATTTGGTAGGCCCTAAGAAAATCACATCTATTGGTAAAAGCATATTTTTTATGACCTTCATTGATGATTACAACTGTAAGACATGGGTCTATTTTTTGCAACATAAGTTTGAAGCTTTTGATAAGTTTTTGTTATTTAAGGCCCAGGTTGAAAGGGAGAGTGGACACGTGATCAATTCATTGCCATCTTGGTATATCCAACATGTTCTCGAACTTACCAGCCTTTCCCTCCCACAACCATCCTCTCCTCGGTGAGTGTCAGTGAGAGAGTTTGTTGGCTTTATCTACTCAGCCAACAATGCTAATTTATAGCAGGAATTACAAAAATATTATTTTGACTTGATTTTTTATTAAACAAATAATGTATATATATATATATATGTTCCTTTAGACATGGAGAGTAGTCAATGGATAAATTAGCTATATTTCTTTGATACAAACACAAATTCTTCCTAATATGCACATATGCTTGAAGTCATTAACAATAGATTATTAAATTGGAAAGTATATATTATTATTTAGATGCAGTGCTAGTATTCTGTAATATCTTGTCACAGATATGTTATTAAGGTTTTATTCACATGTATTCATTTATCATGTGCATTTGACTTCTTCATAATCCATCATAGATTTGGGGCAGCTAGTTATTATTGTATCGCATAGAATATAGAGTGGCATTGAATTGCAATCCATATTTCAATTCTTATTTATAGAATTCTAATAATCTTCAGTGGATGTTTAGTGGTGAAGACGCGTACTTCGTTAGTGGACATCTGAGCTTACTTTAATTTGCATGCATGTATTCTCCTTAGTGTCTCCCATTTGCTGTGGTGAAGATGACCTTATGCTTGACTGGGGGTCTCTTTTAAACACTTGAAGAGGCATGTTCTTTCCATCCTTAGCATCGCACCTCTTTCCCAACTCGCTACCATCCCATTCTTTGGCCATAGATTGTGCCCGATGATTATTGTGGTTTCATAGTTCCATTGAAATTTTATAATAATAATAATAATAATAAAACTTTTAACTTTAACTTATTATATTTAATTCACATAATTTTTACATATGTTTATTAATTGATATATGCACATTTATTGGGGGTTATGATAGTCCTCCCCTCTTAAATTTTCTTGTCCTCAATCAAGGTTTAGACTTGGATGCCTTAAGATCTCTTCACTTTCCCAAGTAGAGTCTTCCTCAGGTAACCCTCTCCATTTAGTTAAGTATTCGGGAATAATTTTGTTCCTCAACTTTTTATCCCTTGTGTTTATAATCATTTCAGGCTCCAAAAAAAGTCTTCCCTCATCATCAAGGGGTGGTAACTCTGTACATGGGGTTACTTGCTGCTTGTGAACCTTCTTAAGTCTAGACACAGGAAAATATTATGGATTTTGTTGTTGATAGGCAACTCCAATTCATAGGCTACTTCACCTATTCTCTTGAGGACTTTGTACAACCCATAAAAATGAGGCTTTAATTTCTTTGAACTGCTTATTTTGATTGAAGATTGCTTGTAGGGTTGGACCCTTAGGAAAACCAAGTCCCCAACTTCAAATGTTCTTTTGACTCAATTCTGATCTGCATAAATTTTCTATTTATTTTGGGCCTGATGAAGATTATCTCTAAGAGCCTTCATTATATCCATGCTTTGTTGTACAAACTCTCTAGCACCCAACACTCTGCTATCTTGAATTACTAAACTCCCAAAGGTAGTTGCTTCATACCTGTATAGGACATATGGAATGTTGTGTTGTAGCAGTATTCGCTTAAGTGCAACCATTTGATCCATGAGTTTTGTTGCCCCATAACATAATTCCTTAAGTATCCTTCCAACCACTTATTGACAATTTATGTTTTCCCATTAGTTTGAGGGTGGTAACTAGTACTTGGAGTAAGGGTAGTACCGGTGAGCCAAAAGATTTCTTGCCAAAATTGACTAAGGAAGTGGCTATCATGATCACTGATGATATTATGAGGCAAACCATGCAGCTTGAAGACTTCCTTGAAAAACACTTCGGCTATTTGTGGTGCTCTGAACTTGGTGGATATTGGAAATAAATGAGCATACTTAGTTAACCAATCCACCACTACAAAAATACAATCCTTACCTTGCACTTTAGGCAATCCCGTGATGAAATCCATTGAAATACTTTCCCACTTTTGGTTTGGAATAGGTAGTGGTTGTAGTAACCCTACTGGATGGTTGAGTTCTGCTTTGTTCTTCTAACAAGTCATACATTCTTGAACATATTTCCCCCACATCCCTTTTGAGGCCTTTCCATGAATATCGCGTTCCCTTATCGTTTTGTAAGTTTTATAATATCCGGGGTGTCCTACTAAGGGGGAATCATGGTATTCCCTTAAAATTTTCTCCTTAATTTTGGAATGATGCACAAGGAATATTCTATCTTTATACAAGATGATGTCTTCAACTACTTTAAACTCACTATTGGGTGCATTTCCCTCAATTATTTCTTGAGCCTAATGGTCTTTGGTATATTCTACAATAATGTCATTCCTCCAATTTCCGGTGATGTTGGTGATTGCATTAATTTAAGGGTGTCTAGACAAAGCATCAACTACCACATTATTAGTTCCCTTAACATATTCAATATCAAAATTGTAAGCTTGTACCTTACTCACCCACTTTTGTTGGCAGTCGTTCAAGTCCTTATGATTCATAAAGAATCTTAAGCTATTATGATCTGTCTTGATATTGAATTTTCTACAAACCAAGTATTGCCGAAATTTGGACAAGGTGTGCATGATGGCCAACATTTATTTATCATAGATGGAATAATTACTTTCTATTTTTGTAATTTTGCAACTTTTGAAAGCTATTGGGTGTCTATTTTGCATAAGGACAAGTCCAATTCCTTCCCCTGAAGTGTCACATTGGAGTTCAAAAGGAAGAGTGAAATCTGGAATGGCTAGAACAGGACATGAATACATTGCCTCCTTGATTCTTTCAAAAGCCTCTTGTGATCTTTCACTCCACTTAAAGGCTCCTGATTTAATTAAGTCTGTAAGTGGGGTAACTATCTTTGAGAAGTTCTTGACAAAATGCCTATAGTAGCTACATAGTCCCACAAACCCTCTAAGTTGAGTTAGGTTCTTTGGTTTTGGCCATTCCTTGATAGCTTTGATCTTTTCTTCATCAAAACTGACTCCTTCAACGTTGATCTTATGCCCCAAGTAAAGAATCTCATCCAACCTAAACTCACATTTTGAGGCTTTGGCATATAGTGATTCTTGTTCTAATATCTTTAAGACTTCATCAATATGCTTAAGGTGCTCCTCCCATGTTTTGTTGTAAATTAATATATCATCAAAGAATATTAATAGAAAATTTCTTAACTGCTTTCTGAAGGTATGATTCATACATGACTGGAAAGTGGCAGGGGCATTTGTTAACCTGAAGGGTAGAACCAAGAACTCAAAATGTCCATAGTGACATCTTAAAGCTATTTTAGGAATGTCTTCTTCTCTCATCCTTATCTGATGGTATCCTAACCTTAAGTCTATTTTGGAGAAATACTTGGCATCATGAAGTTCATCTATGAGTTTATCCACTCTAGGAATAGGATAGCGGTTCTTAATGGTTTTCTTGTTTAAAGCTCTATAATCAATACACATTCTCATAGTTCCATCTTTTTTCTTAACAAGTACAACTGATGAGGAAAAGGAGCTTGAACTAGGCCGGATGTGCCCCATTTCTAGAAGCTATTTTTTTGTCTTATCTATTTCTTCCTTATATTTTTGTGGATGTCTATAAGGGGTAGTAATTACTGGTTTCGCCCCTTCTTCCAATTCGATCATATGTTCAAAACCTCTTTTGGGTGGCAATCCGGGTGGAATGTCGCTAAAAACCTTCTCGTGTTTCTTCATAATAGGTTGTATGTCGATGTGAATGGCCTTTCCTTGGCAGGTAGATTTATCTAATATCATGCATTGTGCAGCCCACTCTCCTTGACCTCTATTCAAAATTATTTCTATCCTCTTGCAAGAGACTACTTGAGGTGATCCATCGGGTAGACCCCTTAATGTAACTTCTTGCCCTTGGTGTTGGAAACGAAGGGTCAAGTTAGGGAGATCAAACATAAAACATCCCAAGGAATAGATCCATGGGGTACCCAAAATTATATCAGCATCTAATGGGACCATATAAAATTATTCTTTGATGGGATGATTTCCCAAGATTAATTCTAGTTGAGGAACCATTCTTGTACATTGGACCATAGCACCTATGGCTATGGTAGCTGTGAATCCCTTTAATTCTTGGGATTTTAATTTCCTTTTTGCAACAAGTCCTTCATCTATGAAATTATGGGATGCTCCACTGTCCACCAAGGTGATGACTCTTTGGCCCTTAAGAGTTTTCTTAATGCAGAATGGGTGGTGTTTGGAAGTTTGGGTGATTGTGGAAAGAGTTACATGATCCCCTTCCTTGAATCTTTCCTTCTTGCATGTGTTTCCCTTTGAATCCTCATCGGTGGTTTCCTCTATTTTGTGTGCTCGACCCTTACTTTGACACCTATGCTTGGGTGTCCATTCTGCCTTGTAATAATGACAAGGATTCTTCTTTATGGGTTCTTCTTTCTTCTCACAAGTGTGCCCATGCTTCCATGGTTTCTTACATGTAAAGCACAAGACCACCTCTATAAGTTCGTCATGCTCTTTCTTGGTGACGAAATTGCGGTGTGGGTCATTTCTTTTGTGTGAATGTTTTCCATGGTGGTGGGTAGCTCTATTACTGTTTGTTGTTGATGTTTCTAGCCTTAAGGATTTTTTATGGCATCCTCTAGATCTGTTCGGTTAAGAGAACTTACAATCCCTCTAAGTGATTCTTTTAGTCCCTCCACAAATAGGTAGGTAAGTCTATCTTCCTCTACTCCTACAACTTAGACTGAGAGTTTTTGAAATTCTGTTATGCAATTCTCTACGGTTCCCTGCTACCTTGAGTGATTCTTTTAAAATCCTCTTGGGGGTGTTTCCTATCGAACATCTTAATAGGTTTTTGTGAAAACTCTTCATATGAGGTTATATTTTGGTGACCTTGTGTGGATTCCATGGTGCCACCATTCATGGTCTAATCCCTCTAAATATAATATAGCAAATTGAAGTGCGTCTTCCTCCATCATTGGCCTGAGGGTAAAGTAGGTGTTAAGCTTTTGCAGCCAAGGATGGGCAGTGATTTTGATTGGGCAGGGAAACTTTATTCACTTTATGTCTTAGATCTTTATTTGGTAACTTCCTCCCTTACCTAGGGACTTTGTGCCTTTTGGCTTCACAGAATTCCCTAAACGACACAAGTTCCCTAAGTTTGGGATCAAGATCTCTATATGCTCTAAGAATCTTTCATGTCATTTGGGGTGTGATTCCCTTCTTCCTCCCTTCTAGGTGTATCTTCTCTAGGTATGAAGGGGGGTTTGGGTACTCTAGATGAGGATGACCCATTATTGGCCTCTGAGTGATTTGAACACATTTCTCTCCCATTAAAGGGGTTGTTTTTTAGGTTATGGAGTGAGTTCTCCATGCTATGTAAAGCTTGGGCGAGTGCTTGGTTTGATTTTTCTATCCCTTTGTTTTGGTTTAAAAGGTTTTGGTGGGTTTGTTCCATGATTTTTTTTAATTCATTAGCCAACTGGTCAGCCATGGTTCCTTTCTTGTGATATGTTCACATTCACCCACCCTACAGGATGGCAAGATTATGCTCTGATACCAATTGTAATGTCCCTTATTAAATTTTCCCTAGAAAAAGAAAGAAATGCACAAATTCACTTTATGTGTGAATAATTTACTTTAATATAAATTGCTTTAAAAGATTGTTGTTGCCTTTAACAATTTGACTATAAAGATTTATTTTAATTAGAGATTAGTGTATGGGTTCTATTTTAGAATAGCATATGAAATAAATACAACTATTATCAAAGATTCATGATGAAAATTACATAAATCCCCATAACTTATCACACTTGACCCAAAATAGATCATCGCCTTCACATCACTTCTCTAGACCCCATTGGAGGAGGGAGACACCTTACAGTGCCGAGGTTGCGTGACCAAGCTCCAAATGGACTCCCTCAGGATTCATTGCCATCTTGGGATATCCAACATGTGCTCAAACTTACCAGCCTTTCCCTCCCACAACCATCCTCTCCTCAATGAGCGTCAGTGAGAGAGTTTGTTGGCTTTATCTACTCAGCCAACAGTGATAATTTATAGCAGGAATTACAGAAATATTATTGTGACTTGATTTTTTATTAAACAAATAATGTATATATATATATATATATATATATGTTCCTTTAGACATGGAGAGTAGTCAATGGATCAGTTAGCTGTATTGCTTTGATACAGACACAGATTCTTCCTAATATGCACATTTGCTTGAAGTCATTAACAACATATTATTAAATTGGCAAGTATATATTATTCTTTAGATGTAGCGCTAGTATTCTATAATATCTTGTCACAGATATGTTATTAAGGTTTTATTAGCATGTATTCATTTATCATGTGCATTTGACGACTTCATAATCCGTCATAGATTTGGGGCAACTAGTTATTATTGTATCGCATAAAATATAGAATGGCATCGAATTGCAATCCATATGTCAATTCTTATTTACAGAATTCTAATAATCTTCAGTGGGTGTTTAGTGGTGAAGACGTGTACTTGGTTAGTGGATGTCTGAGCTTTGCGTGCTTTTATTTTCCTTAGTGTCTCCCATTTTCCATAGTGAAGATGACCTTATGCTCGGCTGGGGGTCTCTTTTAAACACCTGAAGAGGCATGTTCTTTCCACCCTTAGCGTCACACCTCTTTCCCATCTCGCTACCATCACATTCTTTGGCCACAGATTGTGCTCGATGATTATTTCGGCTTCATAGTTCCATCAAAATTTTATAATAATAATAATAATAAAACTTTTAACTTTAACTTATTATATTTATGAATAATTCGCATAATGTTTACATATGTTTATTAACCAATATATGCACATTTATCGGGGGTTATGATAGGTACATTCATGGTGTTTTCTATGTTTTAGCATTAATCATTTTGTATGTTAAGTTGAAGATGACCTCTGTGATCCTAAATATTATTTATGAATGCGAATAGTTAATATTTGATGAATCACATTTGAAACATATTCATTTCTTGGTATCTCAATTTGAATGTGTTTTTGTTTGAGAATATAAAGTCATTATTAAGCTCGTATGTGTAGTCTTGAATATTTGTAATGAATTTGTTTAAGTTTCCTTTCATTTCCATTAGATATATTTAAAAATCCAAATAAGATCATATGAGGGAGCTGCCCCTCTCAAACACAAATGAAGATTGCATTTCATTAGCAATTTTTTAAACTATTGGAACTTTTTTGCCACTTTCCATTAGGTGATTCACATAGCATTTTAAGTATCAAACCCATTTACCAATAGATTTTTGGTGACTCTTCTAGGGACACAAACAAGAAAGAGAATTATTACTAGTCATCTTCTTTTGATGTCTCCCATTTAACTCTTCATAACTAAGTATGGTGTTGCCACATCATAACAATATTCCAATTGTGCAACTGAATCTTGATAGGGTGCATGTAGAATAAGAGGATATTATCTCTCGATTGACTACTCTGGCTTGACAGTTCAGAAGAAGTGGATAATATTTTATATATGTTAATCAAGTTTTAGATCATGAAGAAGAGTTACCTAAGAGGGGATTAGAAGGCTTCTCCCAAGAGACCGATTGATTGTAGTTGAAAGAATTATTGTGCGGCCAAGGCAAAGAATAAAAAATCAAGGCCAACAAGTGTAAAGTAACCAACTTGCAAGTATTCCTCATAATCATCCTTCTCAGTAGATTGCATTGGCTAGTAAAAGGTACACGAGAGCAGGTAGAAGTAAAAGTGTTCTTGATCTGGAATTCAGATATTTCAAAAGATATTTTTTTCTACACCATCTTCTTCTTCAAGAAGAAAGGTTATGTCTACTATCAAGCCTACATCATGTACTAGAATTGTTCCTTGGTCTCCAATTTTCAAATATTTAGTGTTGCACAAAATAATGTCACTTTTAGTGATTAAGTTTTAGCATAACATACCAAAATATATGACTCACCTAGTGTTTTGGGGAGCACTGATTGGTCCCCTAGCCTTAGGGAACCAATTACATGATTTTCCTCCAAGATCTATCTAAAGATTTTAGCTAAGTTCAGTGGTGATGGAAAAGTCATGAAAAATGAACATATTAATGCATTATTTGATGCACGTGTTGTTCTTGGAGTCATACATGAATATATCTCTATCCATTTATTCTTAGAGTATTTAATTGATGTGGAAGCTAATTGGTTCATGAACCTATGAGAGAGCTTTTTGATTGTTTCAATAAGATTATCAATAAATTTGTAAGTGATAAAAGACCTACTAAAGAGTTAATTTTTTTTTTTTTTTAATACTCAACCTCCCAATGTAAGCTTTCAGTTGAGGAGAGCTTGTGTAGCTCTACTTTACAAGCAACCCAAGAAATGGTGATAGAGGTGTTGAACACCTAGAATACTGAGAGGGGGTAAATTAGTATTCTCTCAAACCATTCAAATATTAAACATCCAATTACTAATGCATATTCAACTGTAGTAAGGAAATAAAGCATGAAACATTCACAAAATCACATAACACATGAACATCATGATTTTTATAGGGAAAACCCAAAATGGAAAAAACAACGGTGAGGGTTAGCTCACAATATATTATAACTGGTTAGAGTATATTTATAGAAATGATCACTACAGGTGAACTCACTTTCCAAGTGGACTCATTGTCCACAAATAAAAATATAGAAGAGAAATGGTGGCTCACAACCTATTTTTTAATTGTTACAATTGCATCTAGGGCGACAAGGAAGCCGGGTACCAATTTTCTCGCCATTTATGATTTTTTTAAAAGTGTGCTCGCTATGTGCACACATTATTTCACGCTAAAAAAGAAAAAGTGAAATTATTTGCCTTGGAATACCAACCCAAAGGCTTGAGGGCATCAAGGCCAGATTTGTTTCTTTGCAAATCTGCCAATTTTCACATAATCGGGTCTGTGCTCACCATCAAGATTGCATTTAGTTAAATATTGACAAAATTGAAAACATGGGTAATGTTAGGTTCTCTCTTAGCTATCCAACGATGTAATTTTTTTCACTTTTCGACAATGTTAAGCCTTTCATCCATAATTTCTTTTGTTTGTATGTCTATTTTTTGCAAAAAAGTAGTGTTTAGTGTTTTTTTTTGTTATAAATTAACCATTCATCAAAATTTTAAATAAATTACATTTTAGAAACTAGAATCCATTCTACAAATTTAAAAAAAGAAAGAAAAAATCAATTATTTTCCAAAAATCCCGTGCTTACACAAAACCTACCCCTCTCTTAAAATTCACTCTGCAGCACCAGTTAAAACCCAAACATTCATTAAAAAATTATCAATTTTTGCACCAACTAGATGCTATTAGCCAACTTTTGACTATATAGCAATTTTAAAAATACTACAAAGTTCACCGTGCTCAAGTTGTACAAGAGTTGCTATGTTATGTTTTTCTGAAAAAAACAACACCAATTTGTGTACATCCCTTTGTTGAACCCCTTAATCTCAACCATTTTCAAAATAAATTAGTAGTTTAGAAAGTAGACTCGGAGCACTTGAATCCTTCTTTTTGTTCCATCTCAAAATTTTGAGTGTAACTATCCTCAATTTCACGCCCAAGGTCAATATTTCCTGATTTTAGAAAAAAAGAGGCCACTTAAGCCCCCTTTTTGGGAACCATCTTGGTGCATCTCTACCCTCTAATGCATGCATGAATACAGTCCCATTGAAGGAAAATAACAATTTTTATCTGATTCTAATTCAACACTCTACCTTTCTCTTCATTCGCATAATTCTAATCTTAAACTTAACATTCACAACTTAACTTTGTATTACTCTACTCAAATTCACATCACACATAATACATGTCACATTTATTTTATCAAAACACTAAAAATAATCCAACATATATATTTGCATCAATTGTAACATCAATTAGGTCAACCTAATTAGATGTAACAATCAAAATGTAACTTATCAGCTCAAAACATTTCATCCACACAACACGTTGTAATTTAAAATTTAAAATATCTTAAGATAGGTTAGCATGGACCTAGAATAGATCCCACATAAGATAGCAATACTTATTCAACCTTCACATATCTTCAAACATATTATGTTAGCTTCACATAAGACCTAAATTCAAAAAATTTCAACTATGTATCCACATCTCGACATGTGGACCTCAAAACTTGATGCCATCTAGAATCAATGCTCAACTACAATCTAAAAACTTATCTCCAAAACCACAAGGCCAAAAAATCATCTGTAGAGAAATGCGTATTGTCCCACACACTATACGGAAAGATAATTGTGAACTGCCAAGCCAAACTCTGTTACTCATATCTCTCAAACATCTTGTCCAAATAAAATGAAATCCTAGAATTAAATACATCTAACATCCTCCAAAATGATGTTAGAAGAGTAGAGTGATATCTTCATTTTTGAAGTGGTGCAAACTCAAAAACTGATGCACTATTACACTGAATTGGCATATTTGACACTTAGTCAAATTTCTATGCAACTGATCTTTCCGAACCAAAACATATTGCAAAAATTCCTTCCTTAATATCTTAAGTGCTTGTCACGATTAATCAAACTGATCCACAACAATGTTTACATTAATGACAACATTGTATCACACTGTTATGTGCCTTCCATACCAACCATGCTCATGTTGCCAAGCAACAACATTAATGAAAAAATTCAAAAATCTCCCCAAACTTCCAATAATCTCACCCTTTTTCATTGATGGAAAAATGTAAAAAATCTCCAAAAATACTCCCCCTCTTTAACATCAATGACAAATGGTTTCTATATAAACTATTTTGATTGTTACTAAAACTACCCTTGAAAGATTTAGTCATATAATAGTTGAAAAATAGTTAACTGACTCCCCTTAAGTCATGTACATGAGCAAAAGAATTATTTATATTATCTGCATATATACAAAGAATCTAAACATAAATGCATAAAAATATATTTAAAAAATGAGTCAACTAGAGGTGGTTGATTCCCGCAGCTTCTTGAAGTGATCTTCCTAGGATTTCCTTCCATTATCCCATTCTATTTTAGCCTCCACAAGAAGCCTAATTTGCATTTCAAACTCTAACAAACATTCTCCTTCTTCCACAGTAGTAGGTACCAAATTCATCTTCATTGCTTTATCTGCACTTAGGAGAGCTTTTGAAATGAGTAAGAGTTTGGGATTGACTAGATCCCTTACCTCTCCAACCTATAAAATAATGTGTTATTTATGTGTTTGCAGTTGGAAGAACTTCTTGTGCATATCTTCAATGGAATTCCTTGTTACACATGTGAGGTCGAGTGTTGAATCATATGCACTAGAGGTAGCATCGATTTGGAACTCAATAGAGTCCATCTCCTTCTTTATGCTTTGTGTGGATCTAGGCCACTTCATTCCATACTGGTACAAAGCCTTTGATTCATCAATACATCCTTCTACATCCTTTAATAGTTTTGATAACTTTTTATGTGCAATTGCATATTTCTCTATCATCTCCAACATCCTCTTATAACTTAAATTTTTCTCCACTTATTTTTATGCTTCTTCTTTTAGTCTAGATGCATAAGTCTTAAAGGAATCAATCAATAGTTTGAAGTTTTCCATACCGGATAGAGTGGTGTCCATATTTAATTCAGGTACGATCTCTTGGAACACCTTGATTGCTTCTTCCAGCAGTTCTCCACTCTTCTGATGTGTTTCAATTATTTATTTTCTAGTAGATGCATGGAACATGTCTCCCAGTTGAAGCTTGTGGATGGGAGATATCTTATCCATATAACATTCCCTTGATGCATTGGTAATTGCAACAATTGTGAGGACACAACTGGTTGAAAACTAGGTTGTACTCTCAGTGAATTCTTCAGATAATCTCTAGAGGAGTCAAAATTGACTAGGAGTCTTTTTTTACTTCTACAACCTTTCCTTTATCATCTACAATACAATAGTCAATTGTTTTTTGTGTTTCTACATATTTGGATGCATCCTTGTTCTTGTCTTCATATTCAAGACTCTTCATGCTCTTCTCCTTTTTTCTCATCAATCTTTTCTTATTAATTCTCTGCATCATCATTCTTAACATCGTCAACCTTGTTTGTGTTCTCTTCCTCTATAATGTCTTCTGTATTTTCTAGAGGAGTAACTTCATATTTTTGTATTGGAGGAGGAGTGGTAGTATTTTCCTTTGCAATGTCTTCTCCGATCATTGCCTCCTCATCATTTCTCTTTGTCATGTCCTCCACATTTGGAGGAGTTTTTTCCTATGCAACATTCTTGTTTGTATCATGCTCATGTTGAGCATCATCCGTCTCCACTTCTTCCTCTACATTAGGTTCCGAAGTAGTGGTATCATCATTCACTTCTTGTTTGTTTACTAGTAACATCCCCAATTTTTTAGATATTTCCTCTGCTCTATCATTGCTCTCCTTTTGCATCCTTTCAAGGTCATCTTGATCCTTTTCCATAAGGGTGGTTACCCTCTATTTTGTTCTCATCTCCTTGCTAAATATAGTAGCCAATGTTGCTCTATCATCCTCAAATAATGGAGCACTTACTCTCTCCAAGTCCTCTTCTTTAAGCCTTTCATGTTATTTTATTACAGTCTCTTGTCTTATTTTCAAAAAAATGTATGAAAAATCTTTAGGAACATGTTTCATGATATTCCACATATCATGTAACATTCCCATTGTTCTCCGTAGTAAATATACTAAGTTTAACCCACATGCAATAGACTATGCATCTAATGTAAACCAATGAATTTTTTATTTTTCTATTCAATAATAAATGCATCATTTGAAATATAAATTTATCCAAAATTTTCCATTGCATAATCAAAGAATCATTCCAACAATATAAGTATGAATTAACTTTACATAAATATATTCAAGATAACATTTCAGAAATACAATTTCAATATAGATGGACTCTAGTTACATACAGTGCTTCGAAAAGCTTACAAGAACTAGAAGTACAAATGGTCTAGAATTTCCTTCTCCCAAATCTTTGCTGCCAACTACATGAGGAGAATCATCACTCAAGCGCTTTTTCACCAACCATGGACTAATTATGGTCCCCTACACATCTACAAAATTGGTAGATGTCCCTACCCTTCGACGAAGCAATTGGTTTGGTAACCTCATCCTTCAAATATCTTTTTTTGAGCATAGTGATGTGTCCTACAAATCTAGAGCTACCATAATGTATACTACCTCATATATGATTACCCTAGCCTAGAATGTAAATTGGATTGTGCATAGTGAACTAATAGTGTAGACAATGGCTACCTACACTACTTTGGCTAAAGATTCATCACCTAGTAACTTCGAGTGAGGCCTTCTAAATCACCACATTTAATTGTTTGATTTGTATTGACCATTAGTATTCTATTCTAAGGTTATCCCCTTTCACATGGATTTATCCCAACCCTAGAAATAACCTTCTCATTAACTTATATTTAATAACATGCTATAAGATCCTCAATATAACTCTATCTTATGCTACACACCTAGAGCATTTCCAAACTATGTATAGTTATGAAATTCTATGAATAACATAAATAGTATACAAACGTGTAAACCCCTTCTATAGTATAATAACTATTAACCTTTTACCCAAAAGAAAGGTTTCCCAAAGCAAGAGATAAACAAAGATCTTTCAAAATACTTGCAAGCATCAATCACACTTAAAAGACAATCTTTTTAACATGAAATCAAAATAAACAAACTATTCAACATAATAATAAGGGAGTAGAAATCAAAATTCCTTTTAAAGCTCCAACTGAATTATCTTCCCTCCTAGCTTGATGGATCAAGGATGCTTGCTACTTCCACTATGAACAACCAAAACACCTATACTAGCTTCTCTCTAGATCCCTCAACAAAACAATATAAAATAACAAGAAACTCTCTCTATCTCATAATTCTCAATTCACTCATAGAATTTGCAGTAGAATAACACTAAGAAAATTAGAAAGATAAGTGTAACAATTGGTAGAATGGGAACCTCTATACTAATTTGTGAGCAAATGAAGGCTACAAACAAGTAAGTATTTCTACCACCTTTCTCCCTCATGCAACATCTCACTCATAGGTTTGCAACACATGATAGTCTCATGGAAAAATTTGGTGCCAGAGGGGTTGAAGGGGGAAAAGGGGGGTTCGAATGAACCTAGGTTAGAGTGAACCCCCCTTTCCACTAAGTTTTCCTTTGTTTTTCATTTTGGAAAATGTGGAATATGGTGGGACCCAACATTAAATAGGTTTGCTTGAAAGGGGGTACGAGCGAACCTAAGGGTTCGCTCGAACCAAAAGTTCGTTCGAACCCCCAAAAACCAAAATTTTCTCCATGGGGGCATTTTTTGCAATTTTCCTTCCTCACTGGAATTGTAAACCAGTTTTGTGGGTTTACCCTACAGGCTTCAACGAGCTCAAAGACTTCTTTTGCATTCCAAATTCTATCAAATATGAAAGCACCTCTTATTCTTGGTGCCACATTTCATATGTGTGGCTTGACATAGTCTACAAGATTCTTAACAACATTAATTGTATTCTAAACTATTTACATGACACCACCATACATGCTTTGTTTCATGCTTTGAATTAGTCTCTTAGAGACTTTATGCATTGGATTCCTCCTTATAAATGTTGCGCTATTTACTTTATGTACACTTTATGCACTATGCTTTATGCACCATATGTTACCATATGTGCTTTTCTTCATAATGATAATAATAATAATCAACACTATTTAGGTGCTTGGGGATTTATATAAATCTTTATTCATATATATTATATATATACATATTTATCAACTAAAGTATATATCTATATATATATATTTTAACGCCTACCACGAAAACCATAGGACAACCACAACAAATACAAAATAATTTTTTTTTGAAAATAACAATGCAACAAATAAACATTTATACAACATAGATATAACATAAAGCATTAACCTAATCCTATGGGGTACATGGTGTGTTACTTAAACGAACCCAAAAATTAACGATAAACGAAACTAACTAAAGCGAAAGAAAGAAATGAGAATAAAACATGATATAAGTACAACAAGAATAATATATAAATTCATAAACATAAATCACATAATACTATATTCATCTTCAGAGTTCAAAGTTACAAATGTGGAATATATTTCCATAGATACAACACAATATAAAATCAAAGTTACATTACAAGGCCACTTCCCTTATAACATTGGGAAGGGTACAATCAATAATACAAAAGTACAATAATGAAAGAGAACTCTTCATAGGTACAATCTTCTCTGTGTGAGCTCTGAGATCACTGCAACTACATCCACACCACGATCACAACTGGGGACCCAATGGGTGCATTGCACGTTTCCACCCGACCGTGTGGACCCGAAGGAACACCCCCCATGCAAGGAATCGATAAGAAAGAACCCTCGGCCACAAACTCAAACATAAAGGACACACGTCACAAGACTCAAGCCCATGAACAACATAAACATCAACAGTAAATAAACAACTCAAACAACTAAAACAACTCCAGAGGCACAAGAACAAGGGAAACAAAGGGGCATAATGGGAGAGTGTCATCGCATGGCCTTCATGGATTCACCAGACTACCTATAATCTAGGAGCCGCCTCCATCTATGGTTAACCAAACATCCTATTTCAAGGTGTCGCCCCATAGGGTGACTCCTGTGGAGCCCTCTACCTTTTGTGAAGACAAGGTAGTGACCTTACTAACCAGGTCTTCCCACTCATCCTTAGCCTTTGGGAGCACTAACGGTAGGGGTGAGGTGTATATTTTTATCTTGTTATGTGATAACTAACCCAACCCACTAAGTAAATTAATTAGGTTTTCACTTAATTAGGGAAACTCTTTCAAGGGTGACCACTTGTACACTAGCCCCAAGAAGAGCCACTCTCCCCTATGGTTGCCCTAAAACTAAAACCAAGAAACGGGTACCACAATGTTCAACCAAAAGAATCATAACTCACAACAAGGTACCACCCACAAATTCCCACATGGTATCAACATGAACCAAAAAGATGCAACCATAGAAATGCATTCACACTTTCCCTAACCTCTGGAGATAATGCTAATCCATACAAGAACAAAGTAAAATATCACATCCAATTAAATAACACCATATCATTAACTATAAGGAATTTAAATAATAAATCATCCAATTCTCAATCAAATAACCATTTTCATCAATTAAAAATCAAAGGAAATTCACTAATACTTCTATTTATCCCAAGCACAATAATCAATTTAATAAATATCTTCCTACACTTAAATAATTCATTTATTAAATATCTAATTCTATAAACTTGCTAAAAAGATAATTAAAAAGCAACAATGATAATTCCATGATTTATCTAAACATAATAAAATAAACTTTCCTTTTTTAAAAAAATTAAAGATAAATTTATCAAAAAACCAATTATAAATCATTCACTAATTTCAATTTTTTTTAACTATATTTTATTTTCTGATTTTAAATATTTTCCACATAGAATATTCTAAATTTTTATTTTTCTAAGATAATGGAAATCTAATCTTTATTTTAAAAATCAGTTCAAAGTAAAAAGCAAATTTAAGATATTAATCTTCTAAGTTCAAAATCTGATTATAATATTTATTTATTTTAAACAACTATTCTGATATATCACAGTATAGTTTGACTGGAAAATAATGAAATAAAATTCTACAGTATATTTTAAATCACAAATTTCATTTTCCTCAAATTCTAAATACAGCTTCAATTAAAAGACATTTTCAAACAGAATTTACAAATAACATTTTTCCCCTTTATATATAATATTTTTCCAGAGAATAACTTATTTTTATTTTTCATTATTTGCTCACATTTCTTGCATATACAATATATATATATATATATATTGAAATAAATATATATCAGTTTATCTAATGTTGTTGCAATTGAAGAACAAAATAAATTGAATATATGCACAGAATATATACACATACATATATACATATATATGCATATATATATATATATATGCATATATATATGCATATTTATTAAAACCTCCTTATTAATATTTAAAAACTACAGAACATTATAAAATATCATATATATGTTTATTTTATCCAACAATTTTCCCATGAAAGAAATACAGTGACAAAAGAGAAGTGTAAAATTTTCCAGAGTGCTCGAATAGGGAAAATATAGGGAACGCAAGGGTTCTCATACGAGAGAGATTTTCAGAGGTTTAAAGCTAAGAAGATTCCAAAGACAAAGGGAATTGAGATTTCAACAAGAATTCTAGAATTAAAATTACAGAGAGGAAAGAGAAATCTACAAACAAGAAAAAATAATTACAGAGAATGGGATTTTCCCAAACACACACATAAAACATATTTTCTCTTTCAAATATAATTTCCTTTCTCCTTTTAAAAACTAAATCTATAGAGATAAAATTATGAAATTTGAATTATCTGGAGTCCTATGCAAAGCTCGATTTGAGGATGAAATGATGTGTGACTCCAGCCAGCTGCAAACTTCCGTAATCCAAAGATTCAAAACCCGAACAACAACGGATTTGACAACAAAACCCAGTGCAAGCCAAAAGTCAAATCTTCTCAAATCAAATAGACGAAAAACCACACAAATTACTAATCCTTAGAAAAAATTTCAACAATTTTT